>VXAY01007029.1:65701-100681 GCA_013399855.1 Oxyruncus cristatus
CGGCACACACCTGCCGGCTCGGGACCCTCGCCCCCACCCCGCGACGGAGGTGCCTCGCAGAAGTGACGTTCTTGATGTGGAAGGGAGGAATGCGTCCCAAGGGACGGAATATTATTATTTTGTTAGTTACAATTCACGCAGCGTTTTAGGGTCATGAGCGGGGTTCTCAAAAGCCCGGGGTTGGACTTAAGAGCCTGAGTGTCCTACGGCTGCGGTTTAAAACTTTTTCCTGCAGCGATAGCGGCGAACCCCTTTACAGTAGAAACGAGAGAGAGAACACAAGCGAGGAAAAGGTAACTGAGACTGGATATGGCACTTAGTGACATGGTCTCGTAAGCACGGCGGTGTTGGATCAAAGGTTGGCCTTGATGATCTTGGAGGTCTTTTCCAAGCCAGTTGATTCTATGATTCTATGATTCAAAGATTCTCTTACTGCAAAGCCAAGTCTTATAGAAAAGCATCAGACATTGTGAATTTCCCAGTAAATTGCGTCTAGAATTTGTGTAGTCAGTGGGTTAGGACTCTACCGCTAAAAAGTAAATACAAAAGAAGAATCAAAGAATTACAGTGATGTTTCATGCTCCCGTTGCTTTTCTACCGCAGCCTAAAAAAGTGACCAGCTGTCCTGGACTTCTAAATTTATAGTTTTTCAAAGCAAAGTAAATAAAAAGTAAAAGGTGGACACTGAAAATGAAAACAGGAACATGAGACTCCACTGATGTTTCACACATCCCCCATGATGTGTGCACTCCAAAAGTATGGATGGGTTCAAGAATGGATGGACAAATCCATAGGAAAAAAAAATACCCAAGGTTTGACTACAAAGGCAGTGTGTCTGATCTGGAATGTTCCTGGACCACAAACTCCTGTGAGCCACGGCTGGGTTGGATCATATCACTGAATGTTGCCTATTCTTTCCCTCCTCCCATAGTGGTGCAGTGTTAGGTGGTGCACTGACCAGCTAACCCAGTAACCCACATTGACCTGCATGGACCTTGGGCCCATACTAACATTCTGAGTTTTATATTGCACTTCGGAGTGGCATGATACTGTTTTATTAGTCACAGAGTTTAACAAACTCAGAAAACCCCAGGAACTGCTGATTACGGTCAAGAAGGAAGAGAACTGATTTGATTTGTAACCTAATATAAAGCATTTGACTCTGCCAAGTAACTGTAAAAGCAGCACTAAGTAAACAGATGCTCATTGAGCTCTTCACCATGTCAGCATCCAAAACAGGGCCCCGCTGCCAGGCTGTGACAGATGCAGACAGACACAGACTCTGCTGGAACAGTGGGCGACCTAGGTATGGGGCAGAGCAGGCACAACATACTGGCTTACTGGTATGGGTTACCCCATGGGCCTGCTGACACAGAGATTTGGGACATGCCTAACATAAAGCCAGGGTATTGCTCAATGCAGTTCGAAGCACATTCAGCAGTAGCTTGACTGTGTAAATTTGGCTCCCTAGAAAAGCCTTGCTGTTTGGAGGGCTTCTTCATCCATGGTGGGCAGACAGATGTTAGTCCTGTCTGGCAGTGTTTAATTTATGGGACACGCAGAAATGTCTCCCTCTTGCCCTTCAAGAAGGTCAGAGACTTCAGCAGCCCACTTGGTAACTGGAATCTCTGAGTGCTTTTCTGACTCCGTCGTGGTCCTCATTGTTTAGTGTGGAATTCAGTGCCTCAATCCTTCAGAAATTTAATTCTCTGGTACCTTCCGAAGTTCAGTTTGACAATGAATTCAATGCTGAGTGAATGAATTCCTGCTTACTTATCTTGCTGAATCAAGATGCAGCATGGTTCCTAAAATTAGATGGTTCCTAAAATTACTTGGCTGACTCTGGAAAGAAACTTCTTCACATTCTGCAAATATTTTCAGCAGTATTTGGCTTTGGCTTAATTAAAGGAAGATGGAATTCCAGCTTTGGACTGTAGGAATGACACAGCCCCCAAATAAAGAAGATGATGGCACTCCTAACAGCATCTGTCTTCTGAAATAAAATCTCAAAAGCTTTTATATTCCTCCTGTAAATCCCCAACAAACAAGTCTCTGACCTTGTAATTAAGTTTCATGTGCAATAGCCAAAACTTTCAGTCAAGACCTTCAGGCTGCCCCCACAAATGATGTCTACATGTAGCAGCAAACAGATAAGGAACTGAATAGCAACTTTAATAACAATCCCAACAGAGATTTTAAATCAGGAGCTTTCGAATACTGTCAACAGGTCTGCTAAACATTGTGTTGACAGGAGGTTTATTGACTGAAGCCCCTATCAATCTGGAAACATCTAATTGATTTCAGTGTCATATTTTGCCCAATACGAATTTGAAACATCTTTTATTTCTCTTTTCTGATGCTTACGGAGCAGGTTTACTGCATTGTCAATAAGAGGCTTTAGTGCCAAGGGATTACGCTCACAGGATCACAGAGTGATGTAGGGCTCTGCTGAGAAAAGAGTAATTCCCATCCTTGTAGAAAGCAGTGGAAAATTACAGCATCCTTTAGTTGAACTGACCTCTAGTTAGAATAGCTGATAAGCAATGCCTTGACATCCATTCCTTTTCGAACACTGGATTTGACTCTAACAGAGTTGTCGTCACTGTGACTTTATGAGCAAATGTTGCAGGTATTTTGGCCCGTAGTGGTTAGAGAGGGGTGACTGCAGAAAAAGCTTATTTGTATGCCTTCCTCTGAGTGTGCCACCCCAAGATTCGTAAAAGTCCTTGAAATATTGCATAACCCCTCCAGCTTAGAGTTCTCATAAAATCATGTTGGATGAGAGATACTTGAATTCATTATTGTTGTTATGAACTTGAAATAATTTGCTGTGATTTCACAGAGATTGGTCTTATCAGAACTGAATAGTGCTAGTATGGAAAAAACCGTGAAAACATCTGATAGAAAAACAATTAAAAAAAGACACATAAGAAAAATGAAGATTTTTAGTGATGCTATAAGTTCAATCTGCTGGCTTCTTTTGGTCACAAGGCAGCCTTATGTGAGAAGCTCATACATGCTCCAGAATGAATAGTGTAAGCATGTACTGTGTGCTAACTCTTGCACTCAGATTTTTTTCTTTCAAAATTTTAGATTTTGAAGGATAATAGCAGAAATGCATTTAGGCATTTTCTATCAAGGACATAATCTGAACAAGTTTCCCTGCACCTCTTGCATGAATATATGTGCTAAAATACAAATGTTAGCTGACCTAACCTACCTATGGGGTTATCTCTTTTATCTCTTTTTCCCTTATCTCTTCGTCTAGTGTTCCACTAGGTGTTTGCTACCACGATATCTCAATGTCTTTTAAGTGTATACAAAACCCCCATCATCATCATCATCATATCGTCATCATCATCATCACCATCATTGTAGTTCATTATCTTAAAAGAAAGATCTCTTTCAGCCTGTAAGTCCTCCAGCAACCTTGGAGATAAGGCATCAAATGATGTAAACAGTGAGCAAAGTTTTCAGAGAGGAATTTTTGCTAGAGAAAAGTTCAGCTGGGTGCTAACTCAAAACAAAAACTTGGATTCTTGGAGATGTGAAAACAGAGGCCTGCTAAAGGGAGAATCACACTGCCAGGTGTCAATGCTTTTCCTTTTGGTGATGCCACCATGTCTCTTGCTGTTATGTTGACTGCTTCAATATCCTTTATTATTTGCAGGAGATTTTCTTTCAGGAAGTGTTAAAAGGCTTCCTGGGCAGAAGGATGTAAAACATGCATGCTAGACAGGGCTTTATATGTAGTGACTTGTGTCTGGTGATTTATAATTTTAGGAGATATTTGCCACATTTATCTGGGTCCATTGCAGGACCCAAATAAAAGTTGAGTTACTTCTGAGGGTAGATTAATTAGTCTAAGCTAGATGGCAAGGGAAGAAGGGTTAAGTATGCCCTAGGTAACTGGTCCATTCATAATGTATTTACCCTCATTACATTTTGGTATTTGAGTTAGGCAGATAGTTACCAAAGATACCCTTCTTGATCAGAAGAGACAAATAAGTAACCTGAAGGCAACTCAGTCCATCTGTGGCCTGAATAATTAGGCAGTGTCTAATGTTTAGTTGAAGGAATTTGGTCCTGAAACCCAGAAATAGGTAGAAGCTTTTCTGAATTACAGGTGTTTTGTTTTGTTTTGTTTTTTTCTTATTTCTGGAGCTTCATGTATAAAATATATAGAATTGCTTTAGAGGATCATATTGTCAACATAGCTTGAGAGCTGGTCATTTTATTGCAGATTTACATACATTTACATAAAGAGAAAAAAGTCCTGTGGCAAGTTTAAATACCATACAAATGGTCAGAGATTCCTGACCTAACTTAGTCCAGTTCTGGACCTGGAAGGACCCATAAGAATACTTGTAACATTGGTATAACGCACTGTAGTGCTCCTCAAGGATGAATTATATACATCTTGTCTTCCAGGTGGCAGCCCTGCGTGCTCGTGTATTACACTGGATATACAAGACCTACCAGTTTTCTTGAAATTAATTGACATTATCTTGCCTTGCACTGTGCCTGATATCATCTCAGAGAGATGTGAAAGTATTAGTTCTATTTTACAAAAGTGGGAATTAAACCACAACATAGACCGTATGTCTCATGTGAGGTAAGTCTGTTGGCAGAACCAAAAATTAAATGCAAAGTTGACTTTCTCCCGTTCTAGTATCTGGATGAAGATTGTGTACAGCAATATATATTCCATATCAGCCAACCTTATTTGTATAATTACATGTGTTGTAAACAGAAAATTTGGGTTGTCAAGAGCCAGAGCAGGCAGAGCCGGCATTTACAATACGTTGCAGGAATGCTGCCTAGATATCTGATATTACTATAGCCCTGGTTCCCTTCCCGTCAGGAGCTATCCATTACAGTGAAAAATGAGGGACTTTGAACACTGACACCTAAAAGGCTGTTATTCAAGAAAGGATCTGAATCCAGATTTGGGCAGAAAGGAAGGAAGTATAACCATATCCACATTGAACTGGCAACTGGTAGCATCACCTGCTACCATCCAGCATGTTGGAAAATGCCAGGAAAGTGCTTTTCCCACAGCACATGATCACCACAAAGAATATTACTGGAAGACAAAGGAGGCCCACAGCTGTTTAACAGACAGACCCAGAAAGAAAAAGCCACAGACATCTCCAGCATTAATTTCTGGTTTTGACTTCCAGATGCCACTTATGAACCTGCTCAGTCATTCACAGCACTGTGAATCTCTTTATAGTAGTCCAATTAGTCCAAATTTTTTTACCATCTTAAGCCCTAGAGTGAATTGGAAACCTTTGATGTGCATTTTATTTACTTTCCCAGAAGCTGCCTTTACATCTTTGAAAATGTTTTATGTGATTGCACAAAGAAAAGCTTATCTTCAGGCAGCCAACCTCAACTGTTTTGTCCATAGGTTTACTAGACTTCAGCATTTGCTGCTATGTGTATCACATGCAACAACTTTACCTCTGAGGTTTCTCGTCTCTTCCTCTTAACTCAAGTTTAAATATCTCCAAGTTTTCATCCAACTCAAGGATTAGAATTGTGAGGTTTGACAAGCACAGACACCCACCCATGCATAGTCACGCAGTAGACCACAGGCTGTGGGCATGTGACCTTTCCAGCCTTCAGCAACAGCTTCCTCACCCCAGTGCATCTGCATCTGCTCATCAGCACCCACGTGGTGGGTGTTACCAGCCATTGGATCGGCAGGCAGAACTCCATGTGGGAGCTCCCGCTGACTTGCATTAGTCAGCCAGGTGATGAGCACCTGGGCACAGCCTCTTCAGCTGGCACAGCTGAAGCTGGAGGCAGATGTGTATCCCAGCCTGCTTAGTCAGTGTGCAAGGCAAACTGTAAGCATAGTGCCATTGATCTTACACCCCTTGGCTGCATTCTTACCTTAAACTCCTGAAGAAAAGAATAGAGATTTGGAAGTGTGCCATGCTCCAAGCAGTTGCTTATACTACTGTGATGCTCCCATCAGAACCTTGTAATAGAATATTTTTTTTGAGAGAATACTTGCATGCAGAAATGGGGAAAAGCAGGTCTAGCAAATTGGATTACTGGTGAATGCAATGTGACTGGTACATAATTCTCAGTGTGAGGCTAATTTCTGTACCTTCAGTGAGATCAACATAATACCTCTCTGCTTAACTGAATATCATGTATTGATCCTTCACACAAGACAGGCTTAATAATGCTGTAAAATTTTCTCTTTTTTTAAAGGAAGAACACAAGAAAGAGAATCAACCCTCTCTATGTATTTTTAATAGGACATCAGAAAAATTAATGCCTGAAACTCTGACGTGTTGCAAATGTGCCTCAGCCTGCTACCATATAGGAAACATTGCTAAGTATTTTGTTGACAGTGGTGGTCTTTAGAAATACAGATAAAGTGACAGGTGAAGAAACTGAAGCATAAAGAGATTAAGCAAAGTACTTTCCAGTGAGATAGGGGATTGAAAACAAGACTTTTGGCCTTCAGTGTTGTACTGCTCGTGTAGACAGATGAGCCACTGAGGGAAAATGTATAGTTTAAATTCAGAAAGACTAAGCATAATTTAGCTGCCAACAGCAGCTTTAATCACTTGCAAAGCATAGCTCCATGGACTTCTCTACAGTTACAAGGAACTTTGTTACTAGCGCTATTATTCATGATTTTCACTTAGTAATGATTTTCACTTATGCTTGTTTTTATCCAGAGCTCTTTAAACCCTCACACAGGCAAACATTAACAATGGCATTTTATAGAATGAAGAGATGGGGAAGTTGGATGACTTGGGTCATTGTCATATGATGAGCCTGAAATAGAATAAACATTTGTAAAGCTTGTGACTTTTAATCCCATGCTCAACTTGTTGGACATATAGCCCACCTCTTACAAAGCTAAACTTGACAGCAGTTTTGCTCATTTGGTGACTGACCCAGACTAACTGACTCAAAACAACTATCAAATCACAGCTCAAATCACAGCTATTGTACTCTGAATCAAAATCAAAGGCTGTGTTCTCCCAAGTTTCGAGAAGTTTGCAAGTAGCACACTGGTTTTGACTTGTTCCACAGTTTTGAGATCTTCGTGCTTTTTACAGAAAGATAATGAGCAGGGAAAAGAAGGGAATTTCTCAGAAATGAAGAAAATCTGTTTGTGCCAGTGTTTGAGATATGGAAGTATGAGATACTCAATGAGGTGCACATGCCAGATTCAGCCGTGTGGTAACTCTGTATCTGCCTAATCCTATTTTGACTTCAGTATATCTGCTACAAAATGGATACTATATGATAGTAAAATATGCTCAGCTTTGTCTGGAGATAGCATTTTGAAGTATTTTTTTACAGACCACATTTTTCTTATATTTAGTATTATGTATACATATATTTTTGTTGTTGTGATTGTGTTTTTCATTTAATACATATTTATTCTATCTTGTTTAACTTTTCTATGTTGAACAGCATACACAGAACTTCCAACGCTTTCATCCAGTTTCAGGTCATGCTGATGAAAGATCTGTAATCATTCAAGCTCTAGAGCATTCACCTTGATTATGTCAAATATATTTGTCTTTAGGTACTGCAGCTCCAACTATTAAACTTCCAAGTCACTTTGGCTGCATGAGTTCAGTCAATAAAATAAAATAAAATTACTTCTATTAATGCATTTGTACTCGCTGGAACATGCTTATATGCACAGTAGTGGCTAATGAACTGGTGAACACATTTGTTAAAGACAGCTTAATAGGAAAATGTGTTTTGTTCTTGAAGTGGGGGCGAAGGTTATTATGAGGTTAGAAATTGTGAGAAACAACATTATTTCATTTATATAATGAATGTTTTTTCTTTATACACATTTTTATTTTCAGATGTGGTGTTTTTAAATATTGAAGAATATTATGAGCCTAATACATCAGGTCCCACTTTGTTGTATAAACCTATTTGTGGCTCTCAGGATAGGACATAAAATTCTCTGAGCATTTGTCAGTGTCTTGTGCCTTTAGCCATGTCTCTCAAATCCTGTTAATTCAGAGGTTACTTAGGTTTTTGGAAAAGTATCAATGGACCTTGTGCAGCACAGCTATAAAATACTCTATAATGAGGTTAAGCTTTGAGTGTTCACTCACTTGCCTTTCTCAATAATGTTCTGAGAACATTATTACTTCTATTTCTGTGTTTCTTTTGCTTGACTGTTTACTTAGAAAAAAAATTGCGGCTATTTTTCAGGTCACCATCTGATGTTTAGTGGAATTCCAGTACTGTCACAGGTTAAGAAACACCTCTGCGTGGTATCTGGCACCATCTGGACCATTACTGGAGATGAGAACCTGGGCCAAGTGAACCTTTGCTTGGACCAAAGAGGCAATTCAAATGCTCTTAAAGGAATTTAAGCTAAACTGATTAAAAACTATTTCATCAATATATTACATCTATTGACTTGTAAAAAGTCCTCTTTCGTCATTCACTGTCATTTTCATAGAAGAACTTAAAATAGATTTCAAGATCACATTTTACTCTGAATTGGCTCCAGGGGAACTCGAACAGGCTTCCAGGCTGTATGCCATCATCCACAAGCATGGCTCAGCATCCTGACACTTCTGTGGGGCTGGCTTACAAGAAATGTGGAACTGCTGAGATGCTAAATTCTTTTCACAACACAAAATGTTTAGATTGCTAGGAAAGGAAAAAAAATGGGAACTGGTGTCGGAGTGTGTGGGGAACTCCATATAGAAAGAGGAAGTATTGTGTGACTGATCAGGAAATGGGTACAAAGCATCTGGTTTGGCAGTATTTTCACTTGTTTTGGGGGCATTTCCATAGAGAACTGGAATCTGGCCCTGTGTGTAGGTATTACTTCACTCCAGAGCAAAAGACAGACACTAATTTGGAGTGAAACACACCAGCTGTCAGCCTGAGTACATAGCAACACGGCACAACAGCTGAAGGCAGGTTGCACACAACACAACATCCCGCAGAACCAGACGAGTGCTGTGAAGCCATTTTGGGCTGCAAGAATCACAAACAATGCTCTGACTTCTATAAAAAGAGAAAGCTATTTTCCGGGCTGTATTTTCTGAGATGAATTGGTTCTCTTTTACCTCCAAAACCTCTGAAATGCAGTCCCATCTGTGCTACAAAAACTTCAGAGAAATATACAAGGCAGCAGTGTGCAAACTCAATGACAGCCCTTTCTGATCCTGCCTGCCAAGGCACTTCTTTGCCATGCACAGATTTGACAGGAGAGAAGTTTAGCCCCCATCTTTCCATAAACATTGTCTGGTCTGGAGTACACTGCCAACACTTGTGATGTCAGGGCTGTTTGCTCCTTTGGTTTTGTCACGTGGGGTTTTTTTCCAGAACCTGAGTCCAAAAATTTGGCAGTATTTCTTGTGTCAAGTGAAGTTCTGCTTATTCATTTTCTCTTGAGCAAGTTGCTATTAGTCAGATCTTTGCAGAGTTGTGGGGAAGGTAGTATAGTGCCCTCAATGCAATGAAGTAATTTTTAAAGGAAATCCTTGTATGGACAGTTTCTTCATAGTTTTAGAAGGCTTCAAATAGCATTTCTTGGAAGATCAACTCGAATTCCAGATTTGATTCTCCTTATTCAGTCATTCCTCAGTCAGCTGGGAGGCAGAGGGGCAAGCTTGGGTATGCTGATGCAAGTGAGCAGCAGAGAAAACGGAGGCAAAATCCCTCACAGGATATTTTGGGCCTTCCACTCCAAGACAGAAATGTAATTCTCCTACAGAGTTATAAAGGGATTGAAATAAATGAAAAATATATTTCAAGGGCTGTCAGGATAAAGCTCCTGAGCAACATGCTCAGTGAGATGTAGAGTGAAGCAATTATTTGGAGGACTCTTTTTGTGATTGGCTTTCCCCTCTCTGGAGAATGAAACTTCTTAGCTTAAATGATTTCAAACTTGACCCATCCCCATTTGCTAAGTAGATCATATTAGTCCTCATTTGTCCTGGATCACAATGCAACAAAAGTGTCAGGATGTAATTTCCTGCACTGCTCCCTTGGTCTTTGTCATGTTGACTTTTTCAGCCTTGTTTTTTTCCCTCTGTCTTCTTTCCAACCTTGCCATTACTCCTTGGAGTGATCTTTTCCCCTTAATCTGCTCCTTTATTTCACTCTGTTTTCCCTCTTAGGCCTTTCTTTCTTCCTTGCTGCTTCAAGTTGAAGCCAGCACTCTGAAAGCAACATCATCAGCTACAGTCACTTTCAGTGAAACATCCTGAGTTCAAAGTCATCTTCAAAATTATTTCAAATAAAAGAGATCACTTCCTCATGTTTTTATTTCATAGGGTGAAGTCAAATAGGATGTGGAAAACCGGACAGTTTTGGCGACCTACTTCAAGAAAGATCTTAAACTGGAGAGAGCCACAGTGAGAGGCTACCAGGTTGATCAGGGGTTGATCAACAAGGACCACTGAGGAGAGGCTGAAGAGTTGGGCTTGTGTAATCTGATGAAGAAGAGGTTGAAGGCAGTTGAACAGCAGCCTACGACTTCAGGATGAAGAGCTAAAATGACACCAGAGCCAAACTCTTCCCAGTGGTGACAGAAGGTGCAAGAGGGGGCAATGACAATAAAATGTATGTCCAGCTTGGTCATTAGGAAAAAAAATGCCCAGAAGATATGCAGATAGAGCCCAATGCTGACAGCCTGGCAAACATATGCCCAGGAGAGCAGAACATGTACTTTCTGTGGTTAAAACTGTGTTGGAATTCTGATGCCTCTGTCATGTGAAAACAGACCTAGGAGAAAAAAGTTTGTGTGGATGGAGAAGTATCTCTATCTCCTAGCCAGGCTGCTCCTGAGCTTAAAGGATATATATAGAACCCAGGGCATGATAGGTCATCCTGTATGAGAATGTATACTCTCAGTTCTATGAACCAGTGCAGAAACTGGTTTTTATTTTTAGGTAGACAAATAGCCTTCTTAGTTTTACTGGGGTGATTCACATCCATGCGGTGATGTATAAATGTGCTTATAGAATGAAAGTGCTTTATTATGACTTTTCTCTGAGTTTTTCTAATGAAATCTTTGTTGAACTCTTTTTTTTTTTTTTGTCTTTCCTAGGGTTGCCTACAGGCATCCAATGCTTTTTGTGGGGAGGTATTTCTTTTACCATTTTCAAATCCTTGATATAAATAAATATGCTTATTTTTACTAGGATGGTTGAAATACTTTGTTTAGGACAAAGGTTGCAAGCCACAATCTTGCATTTCCTACAATTACTTTTAACATACTTGCAATCTTGGGTTTTGTGCAGTTATATTAAAAGCAAAAGCAATTTTCCATCTGTTTTAATTTTCAGTAAATGAGTTTATGCTGCTGTGTTTTAGGCTGACAAGAGCTTGTGTTCTTCAGTAATTATCTCCAGACAATGCTGTTTGAATGATGTCATAGGCTAAATGAAAATGATAGCATATCTCAGGTAAACTAAGCCATTTTGTTCCAACATATTAAAGTCTGATTATAATAAAAGGTTTTGAATTCATTTCCCTCACCGCTGAACTGATTCACAAATTGCCTCCTGAGATGTACAGTGACAAAACAGATACAAGTATCTCCTTGAGACAATAGAGGGTATCAAAAAGCATTACTATCGTTGACATAATTTAAAATTAATCCTTCTTCATACTGGTGACTGAGATCACACCCTTTAGTCTACTGATTCCTGTGAAGTGGGAAGGTTTTTCAGGTTTCCATACAGTCATTGCTACATTTTACATGAAAAAGTTTAAAACATAGTTTCTTCTCCACGTGAACAGAAACCTTCCATGTCCTGTGTAGGAGCTGGTGAAGAAGTAGGTTTCCTTGAAGAAGCTTTCATCTCGTTCCTGAGGCAATCAGTCTGGGGACAGCTTCCTCCTTGCCTAGGGCCTTGAAAGGTAATTAGAGGATAGTGCATAGCAAGCCTTAGTTAGCCCTTCTCTTTTCTGAAACACATTTAATTTCTCCTCAGTCAGACTGTTCTGTTATGGGATCCATTTGTGCTGTGTGATGGTCAGGACTGATGAATTCCAACATGCTGCTACATCATACCCTACCTTGGTCAAGGTTTCCCCCTTTTCTGGACAGACTGCACCCTTTACAAAGTGCAGTCACAAATGTTTCTCTTGCCAAATATATTGTAGAAAAATACGATACAGAGGGACCTTAGGCTACTATTACAAAAGAAGAAAAATTGTCTTTTTTCTTTGTAAGGGAGCAACATAGACACATTCCCACTTTCAAGGTCACTTTTACAAGCAACAGCAAAAAATACAGAAAATCATAGCAACTTTTTCTGTGTGGGCTTCATTCAATGTGGTCTTTTAAATTAGTTTATTTCAGTGTCTATAAAATACGTAAGAATAATTCTCCTTGGGCAGGACCAGGCAATACAAATGAACAACCAGGAGACTCATGATATGCAGCTTCTCTTCTCTACCACATTTTCCTAGACCTTTTCCCTATTAATCTTACAACAACTCATGCTTTTGTGTGATTTATTGCTTAGCTGCTTAAGAGCACAAAAGGTTTAAAGATGGTGCCCCCTGTACTGCTTTTCAAAAATACGACACTCTCCTATAAGGCATGGAGTTCTTGTCACTGGCAATACTCCAGGTAAAAGGTCTTGCCATTAGGTCTTGCCAGCTAAAATATGGATCCCTGCTGGAGAAACAGGACCTCAAACAGAACAGAGATGCAGTTTGGATACTGGATGGAAAATACATGGTAATGAAGGAAATGTTAGGGCAAGAGAAAAGGTCAGATCTGGATAACCTTCTGGTACCTGGGGAGAGCAATGGATATGGTGCCTCCTCATCACTCTGCTATTTTCTTCAGTGCCCTCTTTTTCATCCCCTTACCGTCCCTCACTTTCATATTCTGCAGTTTCAGCAATGTAGCAGATCCTCTAGAAATCTCACCTAATGCTACACTCTGGAAGAAAGTCCTCCAGGGTCCTGTTTCAGGCCAGTTTGGGGCTGGCCTTCTTCAATATATTCAACGGTATGTTAGGGTGCCAGATTTATAACTCAACAGAAGAAGATGCAAATAAAAAATAAAAAAAAAAGAGGTAAAAATACAAATTCATAGTTCTGTGTTATATCTGCATGGGCTGTCCAAGAAAATGGACTCTGAGGACAACAACATAAGGCTTGGAACAAGAACAGAAAGAAGCAGAGGACTACTGAGGATTCCCCACCACTGAAGATCTGTAAGAATGCGTTAAACCCAGCTCATCTAGCCTTCCTTCATAGTCAAGGTAGAGAAAAGGGCACAGATAGGGACTAATTCTTTTCCTCCTCAGCCAGGAGTTCTCCTAGGTCACGACCTGTGACAACACACCAGCTACTTTGCAGAGGTCTGACATCAGGTGAGATTATAGTTTTGGTTTTTATTTGAGAAAAATTCTTCAGAGCTACAAGTACTGGGATCCCACTTTTTCACTAAAAATTTAGAGTGGCCAGTCACCACAGATCTTCCAAACTGCAGCATCTGAGTTGCCATGGAGCTCTGCTTCCTCCCTGACACTAGTGACTGAAGGATCAGCTAGAGGTTGTCCTGCAGGTAAGTCTGGAAGGATTTCACGCATCTTCAATCCAGACTGTTACATTTCTATTTTAGTGCAAGTTCAGGGTGACACATAGAGAGGCATTTATATTAATTGCAATTAAGCTCTATTAGACCTTTGATCTGCTACCATGTTGTGGTGTATAAATGAATACATTAAAAGAAAAATAAAATATGAAATAATTATCTTCTCTGCATTGCAAAGCTGAATTTCAAACTGTGCCTCTAGAGCACTTTCATCACATTTTTAATTGAGTTAGCTTTTGTGTCAGGAAAAAGAGCTTTATTGGAAAAGATGAGGGAAAAGTAGAGAAAATGCTGATGTTTCATTAAACTGAAAAATGCCACAGGCATGAAATTGTAATCTTTACAATTGGCAGTTGTGTCATGGCAGAAGAGCCTTTAAACTTCAGCTACTCTGGGACTAGGTCCCAGATTAGTAAGCCATGAGCACTTTTTCTGCTTATCTGAAATTAGCCTGGATAGCTAATTAACCTGGGTAAGAAAGAGAACTTCTAGCATCTCCATCTCATCACCACTGCCAAGAAGTGGTCTCTAAATACTGTATTTTTAATTGAGTCATTCCCTAGATGTGGTTTCATGTGTAGTCAGCTGTGGACCTAACTAAGAAGACAATAACTTTTGATGGGGAAAAGAGGGCAGGAGCAAGTGAAAGGGCACTGAAAGCCCTCCCACTGCACATGTAGGTGGTAGAGGGGTAAAATAAATCACTGGCTTAGTGCACCTCAGGAATAAGAAAGGACAGCTCAAATTAGTTAAACCAGCTACCATGTGTGGACTCCCATATTTTTGAAAAAAAAAAAGCATTATAGCTATAGCTACCACTGTTTATAAATCAGTGTAGCTTGCAACATTCACACGCTACAGTGAGATGTCACAATTGAGTGAGAGTGTTTAGTTAATCAAACGTATTTTTAAACTTGTTTAATAAAAGTTCATCATCTAGATCAGTATTTAATCTCTATATGTAGAAGCCAAGACTGGTAATAGGTCAGGGAAATTAACCAAGAACATTAAGTGCTCAAAATTAAAGTGAGGAAGTGAAAGAAAACATTTCTTCCTAATGGGGACAGAGACTTCTGGGATTTTTCCTAGGGGAACAGTTGCAAAAATGACAAAGAAAGCAGGAAGAAAATCCCCCAAAATCCAAGTGAAATCTGCCTTAGGATCTGACAGCTACTGTCATGTTAGGAGCAGTTTATGTTTACTGGGACTTTTGCACTGTGTTGCCACAGCATTTTTAGGGATATTCTTTTTCTTGGCTTAAATGAAGTTCTGACATGTAATCCAGCCACAGCACCAACAGTCCAAGTCAATCTGGTACACTTCCTATTTGTAAATAAGATCCAAGCTTATGATGAGGCAAAGAGAAATAAAGACAAACAAAGCACACACACACACACCCGCCATCTCCCCAAAAAGCAAAACCCAAGACAGAAAGGAGACAGAGCAAGAGGAATGCATGTGATCTTAACATATTCAATTTATTCTATATATGCCAAAACTACTGAGGGAAGCAAAAAACTGCTTCCCTTGTGCATAGCATTCATGTCCTTGGTTCTCCTTCGTACAGATCAGGGGTCACGGAGTGACCACTTTTGCCCTCAGATTCATTTGCAGGACTCTTGCTAGTAGATAAAGAGAGCTCTGCTCACACAGCAGGTCAATGCTGAAGTGCATCTGACAGCTTAAACAGATCTGCTAGAATTCTGTTGTTCCTCCTCATTATGTCATGTCATAATTCCTCTGGAGCCTTTGTGCAGCTCATTCTGCACTGTGGCCATCCTGCACGCAAGTGAGTTGTTGTTGTTGCTGCTGCTGTTGTTTTTGCCCAGCAAACACTCCTTCAATTAAGCTTGGCTTGGAGACAAAGCACTTCAGCCCAGAATAAAGGCACATCAGAAGAAGAGCGTGCTGCCCTCTCAGCCCCGCTGCCCACCCTGCCACACACTACCCGTACCTGTCTCCTCACCACCCCAGAGGGTCCTGGGTTCTGGCTTGGGCAGCGAATCTCCTTTGCTGTGGGGCTCCTTCATCTGAAAAACACATAGGGAACACATGAGGTCACGAGAGCTTCCAATTGAGGTGGGGTTTGCTTTACAACACTTAAGACCAAAATTATTTTCCATTCAAAGAACATATTTCAGGCCCCCCCTCCAGCTGTTTCTATAATCAGGGACTAACTTATGAGGTGCTAGGTACTGTGCTCTTTCAGAAAAAGAAAAGGGCTCTGTGGGTACTTTGAATTGCATTTTTCCATTCAAAGAGTGTGTGTTGATTTTACACCCATGGACCAGATGGTCAGCCCCATTCTCCTGCCTTGGCCCTGCTGACATAGGGGAAGGGAAAGGAAATGGATGGGCAGGGTCCCAGCAGGTCTGTCTTCTGACATGGGGCTGTTTGCGGAGAGCTACTTTGCCCACTCTTTCATTCACTGCAGGGACAACCTTAAGAGCAATGGGATTTGGTGTAGGGGTACAGTCTGTTCACCTGGGGTATTGCCAATACGGGAGCTACAGACTCCTTCTCAATTAACACTTCATCCTTTATGTATGTGCAAAACAATATGTATGGCAGACACACCATGTCAAAGACAGAAGTGTTATCCACAATTTCTATGAGCCATAAAAGGCTGAATGCTGAATGCTGCAAACCCTGAACTCTGTTCCTTAATGGAGTCCAGTAAAAATGGAAGCTCTTGGCTACCCTGCCATGAAACAAGAGGCATTGTTGTCAGAGTTCTGCAAAGGTAAAAGTCTGGGAAGTTGTACAGATGGGTGACATGGAATGAGTCCTAAGGAAGCAAATTTGTGCTGAACAGGTACTAGAGAGGGACCAAGCAGAAGGGAATACAGCACTAAAAGCAGTGACCCCCACCGGGTCACACACACATCTCTCCTTCACCTTATGCACACAATGTCCTGCATGTGCAAGTAAAGGCAATGGAAGCTTTTATCAAGCGACCTGAAATAACTGTGTATCCATCAACCAGGAGAACTGCTGAGAGAGAGTGAAGGTGCCCATTTGTACCTGATGACAGAAGGAGGGTTCACAGCAGACACTGACACTGCAGCAGCATCACCCTTTTGTGTTTCCTCCCGTGTTAATGCCAGCTACAGACACATCATGGAGTTGATAACAACCTCGCAGCACTCCAGAGTGCCAGTCTCCAGGCTGTGGAATACACGTCAGTATTCCACAGCAGGGGTGGGAAGGTAAATGCATTAAATCTTGTGAAACACAGAGAACATCAGTTACAGACATCACACAAATGGGTAGGAAGCCCAGTTTGAAATAGCTTGTGGAGCTCTTTTAGCACTAAGTGTGCCCATTTGAATCGTTTATGATATTGCTAAAAAATACATCCATTTCAATAATTTTGTTAATTCATCTTTTTTCTCCTTTAATTTTTTCACAATTATCTGTGTGTAGAGAGGCACTTCAATCACACCTTCTTTTTTATGTCTAGGTTTCTGTTTCAATGGAGGTTCTCAAAAAGTGAGGCATCCTTAAGCAGAGCCCACTTGTTGTATGGAAGATATTTTTTTGTGTGTTTTCCTGGATTATTTTCACATACTACCCATTGAATAGTTCAATTCAATAACAGTTTCAGTGAAGAAGTTTTTCTTTTCACTTGTGACAGTGAGTATACTTATCACGGTGCTTGTAAAACTCTGATTAAGTCTGTTCCCTAGCTGACATTGCTCAAGCTTAAAGTTAAATGAGGGCAAAGGAGAAAAATAATTTAATGCTAGTGGCCAAGTCTTCGTGCTAGCTGAGTACACTTACAGCAGATAAGACCTCAGCAGGTCAAAAAATATTTTAAAACAATATCCACACAATAGTGAGACTCCATAAGACAGAACATTCTTTCATACCACAAAGCACAACTTCTCCCATCCCACATTTCTTGTCCTCCAATAAGGTGACCCTGAAAGACCAGCTGCACACTGGACTGCTCCCACTCAGCCTTGCCCTAGGAATCAGCTGTGGAAAACTACAGCCTCCAATTTGCAAGAGGCAAACTAAAGGTCTATTTCTGAAGCAGAGCTTAACAGCACTAGACTATGTTTTGAGTTTTCTCCAATCACAGTGTCATTGAAAAAAGATAAAGGGAAGTAGAAGTCAGAAGTACAAAAGTCAGTGCAAGCAACACTCAACTTGAGGTACTGATTTTGGCTAAAATTCAGTGCTTTATATAATTTATGCAAGCATGCCACATGCATGATTCTGCTTTTTCTTCTTTTAGAAAGTAAAAAGACAGCAGTCTTTATAAATACTTAATAAAATAGCAGCTGCATCTCTTCCTTCTCTACTCCTTTTGACCTAGGCATACAGTTTTCTTTAGCTATAACACTTCTTGGTGTGTCCTCAGCCTGGAGGCTACCCTTAAAAAAAAGACTGGAAATGAGATAAGGTAGGCAGACTGGCTGCCCATTCTTGGTTTAGGCCAACGAATAGAAAAGGCCGTTGAGATTCAAATATTTCATGAGATAAGCTGAAAAATCTCATCTTTCTCATGGCACCCAGTATGGGAAGCGTTGAGGGCATCCAGACGTTCATACAAGTGTCTCTGTGGCTGGATAGACTTGGGGTTGTTCAGTCTGGAGAAGAGAAAGCTTTGGGGAGACCTTATAGCAGCCTTCCAGTACCTAAAGGGGGCCTACAGGAAGGCTGGAGGAGGACTTTTTACCACTGACAGGACAAGGGGGAATGGCTTTAAACAGAAAGTGGGGAGGTTTAGGTTGGATATTAGCAAGAAATTTTTTACTGTGGGAGTGTTGAGGCACTGGAACAGATTACTAGAGAAGTGGATGCCCCATTCCTGGAAGTGTTCAAGATGGATGGGGCATTGAGCAACCTGGTCAAGTGAAAGGTGTTCCTGCCAACGTCAGGGAGTGTATAACATGCTCTGCTGAACCAAGAACCAGAGAAATGTGATTTGCCTCATTCATTGCAAAAGCAATTTCAACTCTGAAGCTTAATTTACACATCAACATTGTTAATTATTACACTACTGAACATCTTAATAGCAAGAGCTCATAAATGGCTGCATAGTCTGTTCACTTGAAAGGACATCAATACCAACAGCAGAAGCACAGTGCCTTACCTAGACTATATACCACAACCACTTTGTATTAGAAAAAAAAGATGATGCTCACTGATACAAAATTATATTAATTTGTTAAATTAGCAGCATTCACTGCTGTTTTGTGGAGTCCTATAGAGGATCTATCTTACTCAACAAGACACAGACGTGGGATCCAGTATATTTTTTGCTAATGGGATGAAAATGAACATCCTGATTTCACTTGAGGTTCTCAATTACACCAATAAGTCCCTAAATTCTTTACAACAGTTAATCTATTCAAATTTACAGCTTCATTTCTGTCGACAATCTCTTCCAATGAGGACAATATCAGAATGTGACAGGGCCAAGCATATATTAACTCTGTGTATTATGTTTGTGAAATGCTCACCTAAAGTGAAAATATTCATAAAGTCGGTGACTCTAACATTTCTACAGTCAGTCTTTAAAGCTAGATATCCATTGAAATGAATGGGAGCCATCAGCACACCTCTTTTCATGAGTGTTTCATCACTGCTGATGTCTCAGTGGTGTTATCTGAGTGAAGGTCCTAAGCATCTGCCAAGACTAGCACTGTGCCTAGTGCCCAGGAAGGGCTGCCACCACTTCTGGTGACCACAGCCATCTGCATTTTCTGAAATAAGAGTAGACTGGACTGCCCTGTGGTGGTGTCCAAAGCAAGAAGCCTAGGTGAGTCTGAAATCTGAAGTTGCCTAGACCAGGACATGGCTACTGTAGCTTCTTGCTGGCAGGTTCTCCCAACCAGGATGACTCACTGGCCCCTGCACCAATATCCCAGTGGAATATGAAGGATGCTCCTCTGAGAAGAAGCACCAAGACAACAATAATGTTCTTCAACTGTGTTACTGATTTATTAAAATAATTTCCTATCATATCTTTGCTAAATTATAAAAAAGCATTTGGTGTTGGTGTTTGTTATTGGAAAAAATGTCCTCATTTCATTAAAGGAGTTTTTTATTCAGACTGCAACTTTAATTTTCAATAAATATAATGACTTTGCCTTGACAGTTGTCAAATTGTGAGGGACCTTATTATTTGTGACAACGTGTTGTTCTGTTGAGATTATGAGGGTAGGGAGAAACAGATATTATTGGTGTACTAAAAACTCAGAGCAGAGAACTAAAGGCTAGCTTTAGATATAATAGGAGAATTACTACCTGCATAAAATAATATAAAACTTTCAGCTAATTGGTTCAGGTCCAAGCTATTTGGAGTAGCTCTCATCTAACCTGAAAAACATAACCTTATTCCAGAGGTTCCTTGACCATTGCCAAGAGACAGAAGATGCATTTGTCTGCAGAAGGACAGACTGGGCTAAATGTATTTTGAAATGGGTTAACTGGGTTTTTGAACCAAGGACCTTTTCCCAGCCCAAAGCCAAGCTCAGGGGCATAACTGAACAACACTCTGTGAATCACAGCTTTTGTGATTCACTGCCTTCAACAGTGCAAACCAGAGCTGCACTTAATGATGTCGGGGAAACAGATCTGTTTGAATGGGACCAGCTGATGTAACATGCTGAAGGACTGTGTTGTGGGCTCGCAGGACAGGGACCCAGGGACAATGAAACTGCAAACCTGCAGTGCAACGTAAATGCTGCATCGAACAGACCTGTGTATGAATGTACAGCAAGCTGTTGCTACATCACCCGTTCAGTTACTGAAAGAATCCTTCCTCTTGAATAAACAAAGTCATGGGACAAGCAGAGGTGAAAATCAGCACTTTTCTTGCCTACATTTACCTGAAATTTTACCTGTGCTTTTTCTGCAGTAGAACTACATTAGTCCAGACAATGCACATAAATGTTATTTGGATTGATCATTATAAAGCAACCAACAGCTTTATTTATGTCAAGTGATGGAAATAAGAGAGCACTGAATAGAAAATTATTTTTAAAACCACATTTTTCTTTTCTTGTTTAAAAATTCATTATAGCCAGAATATAAGATCCAAGGTTTCTTATCTTAGGTTTTGAAAGGGTTTGAATTTGGATTCAGATTCATGTCTGTGTTTTGCTCCATGGGACTGAATAGGAATCCTGAGGCCAGGCCATGCTGAAAATTCAGGCACATGTGAGAATTCAGAGTTACAGTCATAATTATTGTAGAATCAGAAGTAGATGGTACAATGTTCTTGTCTGGTTTTCCGCATAAAGTTGCTACAGAATCTTGCCAGGTTTAGTGCTGCCTCACCCCATTACCTATGGCATTTCTTGCCTGTTTTTGACTTCAGGATTTCTAGCAGTGGAAAATCCACCCTTCTGTATATAAGTTATTTGCTCAATATTTTTTTCACTTATTTTCTTATTGATTGCTTCTGCTTGAACTTCCGGTCACAGGATGCTTTAATATCTTTTCTTTCAAGAGCTTTTTGCTACAAGTATCTGCTCTACCAGGGAGATATTTTTAGGCCACGGTCAAGTTGCCTCTCAAACTCATTTTTTCTGAAGTCATCATGGCCTTCTCATTGCAGGTTAAACAATCTTGCATTTGATACAAGGAAAGAAACACACACAGTTCCTATGAAGTAGCAAACAGAGCTATACATTTAAGCCCTCTCAGTTGACTCACAATGATGTATCTATATCCTAAATCAAGTTAAAAAAAACAAAACAAAACAAAACCTTTAATTAACATTAGATGTGTTTTCCAAAATAAGGCAAAGTGTTACAGAAATAGAGCTCATGTCCAGACTATCAAAAATAGGATTTATTGCCATTTTTGTCTTTTTATGTAGATTTAAGGCAGCCAAACTAAAGACTACAATTTAACTATCACAAACTAATGTATCATATCCTATAATAAAAATTGTAAAATATGTGTGAAATAATTTTGATTGTGGAATTTAACTTTTAAGTAAACGGTGGAGTAAAAAAGTAGCTGCATGCAGAGCTGACACAACACTCAGAATAAATAAGGTATGTTGATCAGAGTGGAGAGAGCTTCCACGTGTTCATAGGGTCCCTCAGAGTTGTGGATATCTTCCAAGGCTACACTTGTTTTTCAGGAATCAGATTGAAAGTGTCATAAGACTGCACTTTCTGATCCTTTCTGGCTCCAGCCAGAGCAAAGTCATTCAATTCTACATTATCCCACTTTAATCTAAAAACAGTGAGTGCAGGAAAGTGAATGCTAACTGAATTTACTTCAGGTTTGGTTTAAGGTTTGGGCAAAGGTTATGGCCAGTTCTCACTTTGCCTGAACCAGGCTCTGCCCTTGGTTGAAAAGCCTCAGAAATAACCAGTGAGCTTTGCATGTTCCCATCTTGCTTTGAACTGCTTGTGGCCTGAACAAGGAGCATTTTTCCGTGGGTGGGCAAGTGACATGTCTCAGCAACAAACACATGTACCTCCAGTGACAGTTGTTCTCTGACTGTTCAGTCACATGTCACATATTGCCAGGGAGAAGATATTACTAGATTCTGCTACAGATACGAAGTGCACTTATTGTGTAGACAGTTTACAAACCTTCTTGAGTATATCCTCACTCTGTCCTAGGCACTAGTATAGAAGACTAGCTGCAATATTGTATTGTTGTCTATTTTTCTTTACTTGGGAAGAAATATAAGCAGTGACCATAAGCAGCAATGGATGCCTTCCATGAGTGAGAGACAATAGATAATATATGATATCTTGGAGTACTGAGCCTAAGGATAAATTTGGTAATTATCTCAATTTTACAGATGGAAAATTTAAATAACAAAGAGTTTTAAGACTTATTCAAACTCAAATCTCAGTTCAAAGAATCTGGAATAGGCTTTGGTTTCCATTCCTCCAATTAATTTTCATGATAAATTGATATCCTGTAATACATTCTTATGACAATCAGTTTATACATACAGTGGGTTTTATACCAATGGAGAAGCCACTTTTTCTGTGTATTTTCTTGATGCTCATCAAGCAGTTGGGCATCCTTTTTTAAAGCTTGTGGTTCTGCCATGTATTTGGTTACAAAGGGATTGAACTCAGTTAAGATAGAGAGTGGATCTCAAATCCTGGCAATAGGACTAACAAGCCCTTAAAACTTCATGTATGGGATTTGCTCAGAAACAGGCTGAATCACCCAGGAAAAGGGCTAAACTTGTTTCTGAATAACTACTTCTGTTGTAGCACAACTCCAGGTCTTTGCAGCTTGGTGAAAGGAAATGAAGGATAACTGCTCCAATTGTGTGCAGGGTCCACCCTGAACCAGCTGTGATTAACAGCTGCTGAGAGAATCACAAGCAGTTTGTCTGAGGGGTTCTGTGAAACCTATAGATCTTCCTTGAACTGGTAGTGGCCAGGTTTCCTGTTGCAGCCCCAAATGCCACCATAGCCTAAGACTTCTCATGTCCCCCAGCCCTGTGCAGTGTCTATGGTAGCAGTGGTGGGAAGCTCTCTACAGACATCTCGATCCCTGTGTACAAGGACATTGGCTGGCACATCCTTTAATCTTGTCTGGAACACAAACTTATTTATACAGGAAGAGGAGCAGCTGTGCTTGACTGAAGAACAGAAGGTGAGGGTGATGGAGGAGCATACAAGTACCTTGACCCACCAGTAGCAAGGGCATGGTGCACTCAACTGTTCTGCTATTTGGAGACTTCCATTTCCATTGCCTGAGATGTCCACATCTTGAGGAAGCCAAATGTCTTTTGCTGTAGGGACACATTCAATGTCCTACTAACTGTGAGGTGTTGATATTTCCATAATACTGCAGTTGAGTACTGTGACAGCAAGGTCAAGAACATATTATTATAAGAAAATATTATCTACTGTACTTAGATTTGATCCTTCTTGTTTTGTTTAAACATTCTCCCTTTCATTTTCCCTGCTAAGGAATCATTTGACCTGATAATGAAAAGCAAATGAGGCTGGTAAGAAGCAAAATGTTTTTGGAAAGTCATTGCCTACCGGTGCTATACTTGAAATCATATTTCCAATAATTTTTGGCAACTCAATGACAGTTATGAACTAATCTTGTTCTCTGTTTAAAACAATGAAAAATCTCACTCTGTCTTCAGGAGTGAGACCTCTGTTACAAATGTTTGCAGGGAAAGAAAGCAAATTAGCACAATCTGTACCTTTTTACTTAGGTTCATTTACAGTTGCAGTGGTAGTTGCATGCACGTTCAGAAGAAGAAATGAAGCAAAGCTTTATTTTTGTCATTGAAGTTGAGCTGTATAGGGGATATAAATAAATGTCTACATAAAGCCATTGCTGCATGGTGTCCATGTGCAAAACTTGAAGTGAAATTATATGCAACCATTACAAACCCATGTTATTCTACAACCACATTTTGCAAGAGGTGGAGAGATGCTGGCCCGATAATGAGGGCAGTGATTGTTATTTGCCATTTAGAAACAGGTATAGACACTGAAATTACTCAAACGAATAGGCTATTGATGTGTCAGGGCTGTGATTAGCTCCTATCAGTGGATTGCTTCTGGCTCTTATGGCAGGAGACAAAAGGGACTAGGTCACTCATATAGGTTAGATGAGCTCCATATGCAAGGTATGTCCACCTCATCAGAACCAGTCACAGAAGTATCCCCCACCTGCATAACAATGGCTCTGTTCTAAAGAAGCTCCCAGCACTGGGGAGCGTAATGGCATCATGGCCACAAAAGCACTTACGACATCTTTTAGGTAGCTTCAACATGGGCTCCCCCAGTGTCAACAATACTGGGATCATTTTTCAACACTTCTTTGAGTTTGGCTGGCCGGGCAGCATAGGTGTCCAGCATCCTATCCCTCCCTGCCCTTGCTGTCAGAGCATCCCCGTTACAATACAGCTCATGTTGTATCAGCATGCATGTTGGCATTGACATGACTTCGGGATATTGTTGGTGTAGATGAATTTTAAAACTTCATTCTACCCAAGAAATGAATTGAGAGACTTAAACCATAAAGTTCTGTAGGAACATAATTCTTATCTGGATTGATGTTGTTTAGACTGGTCAGCCATGCAGCAATGTCCAATTTTCCTGGAATCTTGTTTAAATCAGATGTAAATCAGATTTCTTTCCTCTAGTTGCTATCCACAAGGTGAGTTCTAAGGAAGGAATGAAAGTTACTCCTGGTCCTTGCAGTCTGGCTTTGCATTTGCATGCAGTCTTAGTTCCAAACATTTCACAGCTTGATATTTGGTGCTGTGATCATTAACAAGATTTGATTTTGCACAGAAAGGTTGGCCAAGGGTTTAACATAAAGCTTCAGTACCATTTAATATCCAACCATTTGCATGTCTACTGAGCATATATGTTGGTCCTTAGCCTCTGCTGCTGTGGACTCTCTAGTCACGCATTTTGAAGACTAAGGGAAGAACAAGGTATATTTTACTGCTTATTGCCAATTATTAAAGCACCAAAACAGGACTTTTGCATGTGTTAATACTTTTACTTCAACTACTTTACCTCTAGTCATAGCAGCAACAAAAATGGGACTTGTTAAATAGGAAAATATTTAACACACTAATAAGTGTCAACAGTCATTGCAACTTTGGAAGGCAGTTGCTCCTTTTTTTCACAGAAGTATTTGCTTGCATTGAGTTACCTAATCAGTTATGTGAATTCTTGTTCATAGTTATGTATCTCTGATTAAAATTCCCACTTGTACTTACAGTGTCAGAGACTCAGTTTTTCCATTCCTTCAAAAGATTTGTTGAGCATGCAGATCATCTTTCCAGCTCCCCACAAGACTTAAAAGAAGATGTAGCATAACCAGTCACCCATCATTAACACTAAGGCCATCAGCAGGATTAATTGATTTGTGAACTGTGGCTTTGGTCCAAGAAGAGCCTGTGCTTCTCCCTCAAAGAAACTGAAGCAACATTCTTAGTGAAATTACAGCATATGATCCTAACCCACCCAAATTTGAAACAATCTAGCTGGACACAAACAGATTTTGAGGTTGTGATGGAATTGAGCAAATCTGCTGCTATCAGCCTCACCACAAGACTGCTTCCAAGACACAGAAGATTCAAAACTAAGCATACACAGAAATTTCACTGAAAGAAAAAGAATATTGGCACCTCTGAAGGCACCAGATCTTTTTTTCCCCTAAAATTCTTTGCAAAACTTAGAAAGGGACAACATTCTCTAGAGATCTGATGACAGATCATAAAGGAAGCTGGTATAGGCTTATATATCTACAAATATTCCCATAGGTCTTATTTCCACTCTTCTCAGAATTGCTGGAATGAAATGTGAGGAAGAATCAAGCTTCTAATGGGATGCATGGCAGTGATACAATCTGAGTTTTGCAGCAACGGGCTTGGAGAGCATCCAAATTGCCTTTTTCCTGTGCTCCTCCAGTTATAGGCTGGGGCAAGCATAGAATGCGTTATAAACACAGATTCACAGCCCACGACAGCAATTCCATAGCTGTAAGAGGACAAAGGGGACAAAGATGGCAAACATTGCTACCACAGGCAAGCCCGGGAGGACAGGGAGAAGCCAGGTCTGTGGTTAGAGTGTCTTCTGAATTGGGTGTGAAATGCCACTCCAAATGCAGGCAAGGCCCTGGACTGCAGAGGACTGTAACTAGCGCAGGAAATGACAGGTTTGCAGCTGCATTTTGTCTCCCAGTTGTGCCTGTAATGCAGGATCCTACAGGAGGCACATTGTGATGGAGGAGCTACCTGAGCATAAAAATCTTTTATGATGTATCCATGTCTTTTAGGGATGAATGCCCAGTTACTGATTCTCAAAGAGTCAACCCAAAACTGTAGAGTGTGGAGAGTATTAGGCAGTGCTTATCAGGGTGGAAAGTTACTCCGCAGTTCATATGTGAAGTGGCATCCTGAATGTGCAATGTGTTCAACAGCCATATAATCTGTGATAAGAACTTTGCTGCATTGTTATGTCATCCCTGTTTCACATGGCTTTCAGAATTTGATAATGGTCACAAAACTGATCTGCTTGAACATGGAGCATGTATGTTCTGCAGACCACACTGGTTGACACAGTATCGGCAGAATTTTTTCTGTTCCTTCTTCAGGACAAAATTGCATTGATCTAAGTTGAAAAATTTGAGAATCCCTCTCAGGCAGTTGCTATATTATCTAGAGAGAGTATGAACCAAAAGAAGACACCGAAGACTAGTGATAACTATGTAACTTTACTGTAAAAACAGATGCTCCCTGTTCATATTATTGCCTTGTGCACTCCTAGAGAGGGGAGAATTTCCTTTTAAAATTTGTCATCCCTGAAGGTCACTGCTGAATAGCTTCAAATATGAGAAATAATGAGCAAGAGTTCCTAGAGGTACTGCCAGCACTGAGTGCCCCAGTTTCTGAGATCCTGGCTTAAGGTCCTACACTGATCCCTGGCACATGAGGGATGCTTCTAACTTTCTGCAACATTATTAAAAAGTAGCTCAGTGCATGTGCATCAAAGAGCCAAAGTACTTAAAATCAAGCTGGTCTCTTCTGAAAACTTTGACAGTATCAATCCAAGTATTGATATTAAATGTTAATTTGACACATTAGGAATATAATAAGAACAATTTACTGACATGCTGAATTTAAAAAACAAAAGCCCCCCTCAGAGAACTGAAAACTTTGTAACATTTCAGCGATGCATGGCAACATGCAAGCAAAACTAAACAGAAAAACTCTGGTCTTCCAATTCTGACAAAAACAACTGGTGCTTGAACGTACACAGATGTCCCAAATCCTTCTAGTTATAGTAATCGGATTTTAAAGATACTTTTCAGATATATGATATTTATCTTGACAGAGTCTTACTCAACAGCTTCATTGTTTCATGTATTTCCCCTTGGTGCTTTGAAAAGAAAGCAAGTTTGTTCTTTTCATCTGTAACCATTCCCTCAGTAGCTGTCATTTATTATGTAGAAAAAAGGATTGTGTTGTAGCTCTCTATGCATTTGGCTTTGCATGCAGCTATATTTTTCTTTCAGTAAATGTATCTTGGGGCTTGGGGAATTGTTTTGATGAAAGGGCTGCTTTTTAAGCCAAAATATCTTTATCTCTCAAAGAGCTTCAGTTCCTGTGGGCTAGATTAAAAAAAAAAAAAAATCTTAAGAAACCAAACATAATCTTAATAAATGCTAGCTTTTAGATATCTGTTTTCTACGGTATAATCTGTAACTGTAGGTATATAGGTACCTCTGCAGATGTCTCTTTAGCACCTCTAGATGCTTCATAGTAAGGGTAACAACAACTAATATGCTGTCAATAGTGGGAGAAATGCTAGCATTAGCTATCTAACTCCTCCCTTTTAGGAGTGGTTTTTGAAAAGCATCTCAAGGACATCAATCCCTGTTTTTGTGTAACAGATCAAGACTGCCAACAAATGCTCTTCTTGTGACAGGTCTTTCCAACCTAGAGAAATCAGATCTGTTTCTGCTGCTTTCCATAAAGCGGCTTGCAATAGACCTGAATCCCTGTTGGCAAAACTTGGCCTCTCTCAAGAATTGGATCTTTGGGAAGCAGGCAGGAGCTGTAGCTTACCTTCCCACCTGCACTTCAGCCTGCAACCCCTTAATATACAAATAATCCTTGTAGCAGTGAATAGAGCCCAGGAATCGTCTAACCAGGAGGGGTGTTCAGGCAGGCTACCCAGTGTTCAAACGAGCCCGATGGTTTTGTGTGTGCTTTCACAGAGTGATGCAGCTGCAGGAGGAGACATTCACAGCATTCTCCATTTTCACCTAAACAAGTTTATTACTGTGAAGTAGTTAGAAGATGCTTTGGGAGTGGAGAGATGTTTGTTTTCCCCACCTAGCAGATTTGGAAGTTATCTAAATTATAGTTCTCAGATTTCCACTTTACACTTTCAGCAGTAATATGTTGGAGGTACCTCAGCAGCTCCTCATCTTTCGAGAGCAAGAGTGGATCCTACTTCATTGTCTTTAAGACCATTCTCCCATGCTTAATCCTTCATGGTTTAGAGAAATACATCTAGCCTCTTTTTGTCTTCTATTTGCTGGCTCAACACTATTTTGAGGCACAGTAATGTGTGCAAGACTTAAGTATTTAACTGCAGGCAGCAGACTTTGCTCCAGAAGGCAGATGTTATCAGGTGCTATCACACCACTTGTAAAATATTTATTGGAATTCACACATTTGTGTTTTGTTTTGGTCTTACTTCTCTCTGTAAATCCACTTATCTGAAAAAAAGATTTTTAGTTTCAAAGGAAAGCAAAATCACATGTTGTTTCACATCACAGCTCACTGTTAAGGATATCTTAATTAGAAGGTTCATTCATTTTCAGTTCCTTAAAATTGTCCTTTCTAATTTGTAGAGACCCATGGGCCTGACTACTTCTTCTTCCAGACTCACGTGCTATTTATAGATACCAGATGGGATGACACCCACCCCACAACCCACCCTGAGCCCCCTAACAGAAAAATGAGATTTCTATTTTCCTGCTAAATTGATTTCCCAACTTACGCAAAACTACCAGGGAATGTTAAAACATCTTTGCCACGTTAAAATGTCTTTGCCATTAAGGCTCCAAAGTAATGTTGAAACAGTGGGACTGTTATGAGCCCAAGCAGGGCTTTTTTTTTTTTTTTTTAATGGTAATGTCAATACGGTGTGGTACAATATAGGCCGTAAAAAGTCTTTGTGCAGCTGCACTGCTGCTTTGGAAATAATTATCTTTCCATTAATGCAAATGGCAAAAAAGTTGATTTATCATGCATCTCTCAAAGCCAGAGAGTACATTACAGGAACTCTTTTAGAACATCCTGAGCTGACTATTGAGAGGGGTGAACAGATTTCACAAAATGGAAACTTTATAATTAGGCACAGAGCAAGCACATTGGATTAAGATAGGAGACATTGAGGAAACCTGGTATGTGGGAATTGCATTTAATTACCTTAAATGAGCAGCATGCACTGTATTAACTAACATTATAATAAGATTTACATAATACATGACTTTACTACAGTGTTGTTAGCCAATTATAACTTCTTTGTGCAAAGAGGAAAATTCTACATAAAAGGTTATCTGGAAGTTCTAGCCAGAAAAATGGTGATATGTATTTATAAACTGCAAAGGAATGCAATATCTGGAATGCTAAGATGAGAACAAAATTGCTCAGTGTTACTCATACTGACACTTCAGATGTCTTCTTATATCTCTGACTTCTTGGGATAGACAGACTGGTGCATATAGAGTAACTAGAGGGAGAAACAAGGATTTCTTAATGAAACATGGTTTTAGGTTGGAGATACATTTCTTTAGAGAGAAATGACATACAAAACTAACACTTGCCGGTCCTCAAAAGCACAGTCTAGGCCAGCCATGAA
Organism: Oxyruncus cristatus; assembly: GCA_013399855.1. Classification (NCBI taxonomy): domain Eukaryota; kingdom Metazoa; phylum Chordata; class Aves; order Passeriformes; family Cotingidae; genus Oxyruncus; species Oxyruncus cristatus. Next base: position 95,654 of record VXAY01007029.1, read on the forward strand.
ATGACTCTTGTTGGGGATGAGTGGGCACAAACTGGCCAGGGAGGAACTCTTTAGGAGTGAAAAAGTCAAGAAAGCTTCAGTTCACCCTTCTGCTCCATGCAGTTCTGCTGCTGACATGGCCCTGGCCCTGGCCGGGTGGCAGAGGTGGCCCTGCAGCCATTCCTGACATCTGCATCCTCCCTGTTGTAGTGCAGCCTGGACTCCCTGACCATGTTACTTATGGCTCCCTTGATGGATGAGCTTGAATTTGGGTTTAGGTCACACTTGGCTATTTTATGGACCTAGTCTTTAGCTGTCAGTATATGCTCTTATGCACACCTATATGACAGAGTTTGCTTTGTCTTTAGTGTTGTTACTCTTTATTGCCCATCAGATTGTTTGTATGACTTTATCACACAATGCAACAGACCCCTTTATTTATCTGCTATGAAGCATGGAATTATCTTGAAAATGAGATGAAGCAATGCTTAAAGATGGATGATAAACAGATTAAAATCAAACTCCAATAAAAGAGAGCAACTCCAGTTGCTCTTGCTAAACAGACCTTTTGAAGACCAGATGGAGCCAGCACAGCATTAGCTGTACAAAATATGTTCTTTTCAAACAAAGTACATTTTTACTGATTTTGTTCAGTTTCTTCTTTGACGTCAGATACTAAATATTTCCAGAAGATGGATTCTGAAGAAATGGAGAACATTCTTCCATTTTAGTAAGCAAATCTATTGACCTTATATATCTGACCACTTGCTAATCAGAAATGAGCTTTGCCTTCTTGCATAACAGGACAAAATTAAACAGAAGTTTGGTCTACTGTGTTTGGCCCAAATTACTTACACCCACTGTGCTGGGGATTTTCTGGTTACTACCACCTATGTATAAAGGAATACTTTTCTCTGATCTCTTTGATTGTCAGCAAAGTAATTTGGATTTCTGAGACAAAAAGGTGCTAGATAATCACCATATTAAAACTAAAAATAATTTTAAAAAGAAAGAGCAGGAATGTAATTTCTGACTCAGGTATTATGGAAACCCCACAGATAGTACAATAAATAATTTTCCAGATGTAGATGTCGCAGGGAAAACTCTTGACAGTTCCTTTAAAATAAGAGATATTTTAATTATCTTCAGTAGAGTTGAACCAACATTCAGATAGGAGGAGTTGCATGGTTTTAGATTTTGATATTGACTTGTCCAATTAATATACTAAGTCTGTGGTGCTTGAAAAGCCCTGTGATGGATGTACAAATGAATGACTGCTTCACTGCATATTTGTAAAGCAGATGATTGATGTATCACATCACTTCTTTGAGCCATGGAACTGATTTATATGCTCTGTGCTATATAGACGTTCTCTTTGTCAGTTGGGACTGTAAAACCCGCCACTGGCAATTGTCTGCTATTCAGTCTTTCCCATTCACTGAAATTACACATAATTTTAGCCTGTGCATTTGCAAACTGTGCTTTGCCATTTTCATTTGAAAATGCCTTTGTGTTAAACATTTTTGACTTGTCTAAATAAATATTATCCATAATAACCCTGTATCAATCCATTACAAAACCATGAAACTACGTACTGCATTTAGATTTAATCCCTGAAACAAAGCTTGTTCCCACCTTACTCTTGTGTTGCTTTCACAGCTGATTCTCACAGCTGCTGAGAAATCTGAGATTGATTTTCATCTTGCTAAAGCTATAGGATCTGCAATAAAATCATGTCTGAGTCCTTGGTCTTCGAATATACACACAATCAAATTCCTAAAGCACAGACACCTATTGGCAGATAGGCAGATAGCTTATGGGTCAAGGTAAGTAATCAAATGTACTCAATTCCAAATTCCATCAAAACCCCATTAGTGACACATTTATATCATTAGCTAAAAGAGCTTCAGTGTAGTCAGCTTCAAACAACTATTTAGAAAATGACTAAGCTCCGCTGGTGAAAAATGGGTCTTTCATTTGAGACTGTCAACTTGCAGGATTAAGCTACAACTTTGACTTGTGATGATCCAGAAAATGCAGACTTTCTACAACCAGAAGTTGCTGAATGAAGAGAAGTACAAAATACCTTCTTTACTTTTCTAATTACTCATCTTGAGCCACTTGCTTCTCTAAAGCTCTCTTTAATCCTCAGACCGTGCTGTAATACATTTCTGGAGCAGAATATGATGACTGGGTCTACTTGTATATGAAAAATAATCAAACAGAAACAGTGGAGGTCCAGTGGTTATGGATACTCAAGCTAACTTACATGTAGTATAGAACAATTTCCTTTACTGGTTTTAACACCTTCCTTTGGATTATGTTGCAAGTATCCTTGTCAGTATAACACGGAGCAGTGAAAACTGGGTTACACGATAGGTTACCTCTCTGTATGTCACTTTTATGAATACAAGGTACAGTTCTCATACTCAGGGGGATAAGCCTCCATCCTCCAGTTTTAGGGGGCATAGCAAAATATACTCTGAAATCTGGAGTAACCAGGCGTAAAGGCATGAACACCCTACACATGAATATATTAAAATTCAGCCAGTAAATAAGTTTGACTCTTCTGTTTTGGCAGACAATTTCATATCCCTGTAACTTTTATATTTAAAGTCTGCTTATAATGTTCAGTCTTTTATACCATAAATAAGACTTTCTCATTGTTTCTGTGCATTGTTTCATGTTAGCTTAAATGTAAACTTTTCAATTGCTTTTAATTTTTTCTTTCCAGACCTATTTCTACAGTTATTATTGCAATGGAGCAGGCAAATAAAGCACCATAATTTTTCTGGAATGATTTTAAAAATGTATTTTTTTTGCTGCCAGCAGCTTTTCCTGGAAGAATAACAAGAAGGGACAAAAGAGAACCCAAAACTCACTGAGATAATCTTCATAAGTCTTTCCTGAATCACTTCATGAGGAGATGCCAGCAAGACAACAAGGCTCACACACCAATGTCAGTCTGAGCTATAGGCTCATGGGACCATTGGACTCTTCATCTGTCCTTCGCTCCTTGACAACATCTTTACAAAGGATCCTGCTTACTAGGGTGTCTGCCAGCCACTTCAAAGCGGGTTTCATTATAAAAATGAAGAAAAAAATTACATAATTTGGCCTGTGAGCCTTTTCCAGGCGTTTGTCACCCTGCTGTTGCTGGTCTGTCCTTACCCACATCAGGTATATTTATTTCACATCCTTCCCCATGTGCCTCCGTATGGGACAGAAGTAGATTCAGTGGATGGAGGGCTGTACTCCTACATGAATGCATAGAGTGTCTGCTTTGCTGTGTGGGATTAACCTCCTGAGCTACACTCTGAGCCACGGTCTTCAGTAAGCTGCTCTCTGTGGCACCCAGGGCTGCCTTCTAGAACAATCACGATTAATTCAAGACCCTGCAGTGTGTACTGAGTAGTTATAATTATTCCATCAAAGTACATTACTGTGTTTCTGTTTGTGCCATTGGGTTGTTAATTTGCCTAGGTTTATTAGAGCCTCTCACAGTCCTCTCCAGATTGGATTTCACTGAACAATTCTGTTACCTAAACTCTTTTTTTTTTTTATTTCTACTTTTCTTTTACAAATTATCTTTTATTGCAGCACGTTTCACATATATTGGTTACAGGAGTAATTGTGCCATACTGGGCTTTCAGAATTTTCATTTTCTCTGTTGTGTATGTGCATGTGTTTGTGTATTAACTAGCACTTATCAGGGTGTAAATCACAGGGTGCCTCATTACCAGAGCAGATCATTAGATGTAGGAGGGTATTTTATCCAAAATGGGTGAGAAAACCATCTTTCCATAAAAAGCCCACTCAGATCTGTCACCAAACTCTTTCTTTATGGAGAACTAGTCAGATACTTTTTTTCATCTCCACATTTTCTTAGTCCATTAAAATGCATTTACTATTATTATGCGCCTTTATGAACTGTATTTCATCTGAAGCATATTCTTACTCCATTTCAAATGCAGGTTTCTAGAAGCTGTATGTTATTTTTAGGAGAGTTTTGTAAGTAGAACTATCTCAAATAATTGCCCAACCTTTGGTTTGGGTATATTTTTTCAGTATTCCTCATCTCTGAAGCAAGACTTAAAATATGGAAAAGTGCTGAAATATGACCAAAATCAAGAGCTCTTCTATACATAGGAGCTTTGAATGGCTTTCAATCATAAAATAAATTCCTGCTGTTGATTTAATAACACGATCCAAAAAGTGTCTGTGAGAGTAATTAACTTCCACTAAGCTGCAAAGGACTTGTCCAAAAAGGCAGCAGCACTGGATTCCCTGCAGCCCTAAGAAAGATTTTCCTGATGCTCCTTCACAGAAGACACTATGGACAGATGGACTGCCATGGGTGTAAGAAGACAGGGCAACTGCCTCAGTAGTCTCCATCTCTTTTCCACCACCTGCCCCACAGAGGTGATAAGAGAGGGTGAAGAGACAAAACCCCACTATAAATGTGGGGACAGACACCTTCTGGGGCTAATGGGGCTGAATGCCCCGCTCAGCACCCCTGAGCCCCCAGTCGTGCATTGGCGGCTGCACTGAATGCACAGACGTGCTCCTGGTGATTTCAAGTCATGTTGCCTAAATGGGGTAAACACATTAGTTCGCTCTTTCCTTCCCCTCGTCCCTTAGCTAGGGGCAGCACAGGGGTTTTGTTTAGCTTTGGAAAGAAAAAACAGCTCTAGACATTCAAGGCTTTGGTTTACTAGATAGAGATGTGTCTGTGGTGCTTCAGGACAAATGTCAGCTGATGGATAGGGCAACTGGAGTTTTTTTAGACAATGAGGAAAGAACAGAACAGGCCTTGAACCTTGCTCTTGGCTCTGTTTGAGAAAAAAAAGAAAGATATTTTGAACTCACTAACAAGGTCTTTTGTTTATTTACAGAAATATTTGAAACAAGGGCATAACAATATGGTGCAAGTGGAATACACAGGTCATGCAGAGTACGAAAGAAGTGTGTGTGTGTGTGTGTCTGTGTCTGTGTCTGTGTGTCTGTGTGTCTGTGTGTCTGTGTGTCTGTGTGTCTGTGTCTGTGTGT
>VXAY01007029.1:100699-118352 GCA_013399855.1 Oxyruncus cristatus
GTGTGTGTGTGTGTGTGTATGTATGATTTATGTCTAATAACCCAGCCTGGTAAACCCTCACCTGAAAGATTTAAATCGCACCCAGTTTTCACCATGCTAGCCTCTCTCTATTTAGTAGGCTGCAATGTAACTCTAAAAGGTGGGTTGCCTGCTCTTTCAAAACCAGCTTATTTACACAAGGTGTTCATTACACAGCCTGGTAATTTATTTTGAAAGGAAATTTACCCTCTTCATCAAGCCAGTGAATTTTGTGCAACCTGAACTATGTAGATAGACATGGAAAAGCGAGGACTGGTTATTGTAAATGATTACCTTGGCAGTGGTCCAAAGCCTTTGGGGCTTCAGCTGTTACACTATTAGAGCAGATATAAGCTTCCATATAACTAATACACATCAGTTACAAAAAGCAATAATATACCTATGTAAGTCAGTCATGTGAAAATTAGCATGATTTTCTGGCATTGTTTGAAAATTATCTAGTCCAGTGTATAGAATGCAGAAAAAATGATGTAAAAATACAGATGTAATACACTGTCATACAAATAATAGAGGAGACTCAGTAGAGGTTACATCAGTAATCATTTTTATAAACTCCACCTGACACATTCCTTAATAGGAAAGCCTGGGGAGGTGGAAATGAAAGCATATCATAAGAAAAAATCTCATTATTTAAAATACTTTTAGTTTCAATATAATCTTATTTACCCTAAGTCAATTTTTAAAGACTTCACTACATAATTGCCATCATAGTAAACAAACAGTAATGATTTTTTTCCATTGTTCTGTGTTGGAAATAAGAATAGGGAATATAGACATGTTCCCTTTGATGATGGGCTTTAATCAGGTTGGTTTCTATAAGACCTTTTTCATACTGATCAGAGTAGCCTGAAACCTGTCAGAGAAAGATTGTTACCAGAATAAGCCTTTAATAATATTTCATGGCTGATTTGTTTTTGAGTTAATTTGCCCTTGAGCAAAAGAACAGTGCCAGTAGGACCCTTGTATGTGTTGGTGTTGGACACAGCACAAAGGAATTATAATTACTATACCAATACCTGGTTGCAGTGTTGAAAAACAGAGAAGGAAGAGTAATGTGGAAAAAGAAACAAGAATTAGCTAGGAGAGATGACTGGCACATTCCAAGCTCCCTGCTGATTTAACAGAGACCACATTCTCTTCTTGAAATACGGAACTGTCTGTTCAAGTTCATTGATTTAAAGTGAGGGGAGTTATTTCACATTTATGTGGTTTGTGCCATTTGTAACCCTTGAACAGAGTCTCACCCAGAAACTCTCTTTAAACCTTGAAAAGGTCAGACACAGAACTCCTTCAGCCTTTATTATTAAAAACTTCCTGCGTGGTTTTACTGTAGACAAAGAGACAGTGACCTTGTATTTAATCACATCAAGGACTCTGTACTTGAACTTACTTAAAAGACTCCTTATGCAGCTCTATCCAAGAAGTCTTTTGCCAGACAACAATGTTTTTAAAGCAGCGTGCAAAATATCCCCCTTGCTGCAGACTCCTGCTGCTGAGCAAGCGGCCCCTCTGCTGCCTGCAGCAGGGAGACTGAGAGAGGTCCAGGGGAATCTGCATTCAGCCAAATCTATCCCATATGCATGTAAAACCTAATAGAAATCAGTTGTGAGGCCCTACAGCGGTACAGGAGTACATGTGATTTACAGCAAGGCAGAGGATTTGCTGAATCCGCCGTCTTTGGTGCTTTCATTTTTTAATGCTTCAGCCTGAGCAAAATTAATCTTCTTAATGAAGTAAAATGTAGGAGTAATTAGCTCCTTTGCTTGCACATGTTTCACCAAAATACCTTTGCTGGATTTAAGAAGCACACAGGACTTCCATTTCTACTTGCTGCTGGAATTTTCCCGTTTAAAAATGCAGCAGATGCAACTTGAAAAAATGTTTCTGCTCTGAGCTGTGTACTAAGTCTCTGATAAAGGACTTGTCACATTTGCTCTGCTTTGTACTTGGAAAGATTCTTATTTGTTTGCTTTATGTTTCTACAACTGTCTCCTTTCTTGTGCACCATTTTCATGCAGGGATAATTTTGTCGGGGATAACAGGCTCTGAGCAAAACTTTCTATTCTGCATCTGGCTTGTCTCCACAGGGATTAGGTGGAGGTGAACGATGAAAGAAAGGTGCAAAGCCTGCCTCTGAAAAGCCCCTTCTCGACTGTTTCATCTCAGCCCTTACAGTTTTGCCACCTTCACCTCTGTGTGCAACTGCCCAGCCCTACATGCAGAACGATGTAATTTATAAAATACCAGCATGACTTGAGGCAAAACAGGGTTTCCCTTCTGCTAAAAATGCTGCTGAATCACTCACCTTCTGTCATGGAAAACTCCCTAAGCCAAATTCTGACTTCTAAAGAGAAAGCTAGATATGGTTTGGTGGGGAGGAAGAAGGGTGGTCTGGTAATTGTGGGACAGAAGGGAAAAAATTAGCAAGTCTGGGTCCTTTTCATCTCCTATCCACACCTGTTTATGCAAAACAGGTAAATAGTACACTGCTAATACTGTGAGAGTACATCACAACAGATTAGTGAAGAGTCCTTTGTTTTTCATAGGTATCAAAGTTCAGGGTAGAAAACAGAGCCCAGATGTGCACAACAGCCTTGGTCAGCAGAGTTTCAGGTTTTGGAGAATCCCCTCTCTTCAAGGGAAGACCATCTCATAAGTACAGACCCATTATCAGTGTAAAACATGTAAACAACGTTTGGTGGAAGGAAATAGTGGCTTACTTTGCTGTTTCTCTGAGTGTCCCAGGAGCAGGACTCGGCCTCCTGAGGAGCGATCCCTCGCTGGAAAGGGTGGTCGTTCAGGCAGGTCTGGCAGAGTGGAGGCTCAAGCTCCGAATCTCCTGGAGGTAAATGCATCACAGTGGACCCCGAGTATTTGAGGCTGGTATGTGGGTGCTTTTCAGCATTGACCATTGGGCTCTTAATCCACCTTCGTACCTGTCAACACAGAAAGAGGTTATGGACTCTCTTTGCTTTATGGCAGCTGGGATGGCACAGCAGGGTTTGCTATGAGGATAACAGCACAGCTTGGAGAAAATAATCAGATACCAGGATCAGGATCAATTTTCTGTAGGAGAAAGTACTTAGCCATGTCAGGATGCACGTGTGAACACACATCATAGCCAGGCTCTTTATTCTGAGAATCTTTTGCTGCTTTGTGCAAGTCTGACATAACTTTATCTATAACACAAAGTTTTCAGGCTTTATAAAGATACTGAAATATATGGTAGACTGCTGAGATGAGAAAGTCAACTACCCAAAGTAAGTACTTCCAGCCTAGACAGCTCAGTTTCCCCATGGAGAAAAAGCAGTCAGGTTTTGCAGGAATAGACTTGTAATACTTGTTTCTGCAGTCCCTTTTTTCAACAGTGATATCTACTGCATTATCTCTTTCTTCATAAACTATCTCAGCCTTTTCTGTGCCTCCCATCACTCCATTCAAGTGTCAGTTTCTCATGTTGACCTGCCACAAATTTTGACCCTGACTACTCTAACCTGCCTTCTGCTGCCTTCTCCTTGTCTCTGCAGCTCCCTGGTTAGGACTCATTGTACTACAGCAGGATGGACACTGGTTATGAGCATAATACACTGTGTCAGACTTGTGCACTTTGCTCTTCCTTTTGCTTCTGTGACTGTCTCTTTTCTGCCATGTGAATCAAAAGTATTGGATTTTCTAACAAGTTAAGGGAGGACTGTGAGATGTTTCTGAGCTCTTTTCCTAAGTTATTTTCCATTCTGAAAGCAAAAGGACCTCTATGTGAGTTGTGGTATATTTGCACTGAATCAGATCAGAACTGTCTCATTTGAATACAAAGGACAGATGGGAATGTCTCAGGATACACTCTACCAGCCTGGAGGGGGAAGGCTGAGACAGCCATGGCTGGCAGCCCAACCAGCCTCCTATTGACAGGAGGCAACCTCTTCGCTTTGTGAGCTCGTTGTCCCTGGCCTCAGCATCACTGTGCTTCATTAGGAGATGATATTTGCCATTAGAAGATTTTTTACATCAGGAAAACAAATATTTTATGTTACATTAGTCATGAGCATGATGGCAAGTGTTTGATTAACAGTGGAAGTCTATATCTCAGCAACTGGTTACCAGGATTACGTATGATAAACAAACAGAGTGAGACATATCTAACCGGCCTTCTGCTGGTGACTCCTCCATGAGCAAAACGCCTGCAACTGCCCTACTGTGCTGACCTGCTGGAAACCTCACAGTTAGGAAAATTTCTCTTTCCTCTCTATGGAGACCAAGCAAACAGATTTCCTTCTGTGGGCAAATGGGCCACTTCCCACTGCATTCCCCATTTGCGTGGATAGTATTATCCCCTACTTCCGTGCTCTGGAGCATCCCTACAAGACTATCCAGACTGTTTCAGCTTCAGGTTGGTGGGTTGAAGTTGTAGGGGGAGGGATTATTTTTTTTTCAGATTCCATTTCAATAAATATGTATTGAAACTGATCTTTTGATTCAAACAGATTTTAAAAACATTTATTTTTGCCAAACATAATTGCCTCTATGATTGTTAAGCACATCATTAAATATATTATTCTCCCCAAGTAAATACATGGTTGTATGTTTTGATCTAATTCCAAATTTGGTATGCTGAAAATAATAATTATATTACTGGTCAAAAAAAACTATGCTTGATTTTCCAGTGTAGTTGTATTATGGGAAACATGCAATGCATTTAATGTCACTCTGAGAAAAGTAAATTTGTCCTTTTTCGGTTTGACCTGGTGATCAGTTAAGTGTTTTCGGACCTGGTTTTGCCTTTGTTCTTTGACCTCCTGCAACTTCAGTTATATCATTATGGGTGCACACAGTGTGCAGGACTGTGCGTGAAAAAAGAACCAAACTGACTGCAGAAAAGCGCCTGGGATGCAATGAGCTCCAGGTTCAGTTTTTCTTAAAAACTCAGGGAGCATGGGCCAGTCTTTTGCTCTAGACTGTTCAATTGCATATGGCATCAACTGAGGCAGGGATTCAAATGTAAATCTGGATTTGAGGTTTCATTTAGACCCTTTGATGTTTAGTTTTCTGCTTTTGAGTTCATGGGATTTTCAGTGATACAGTTAAACAATAATTTCTATTGTAGCTTCACCTGTAGTTTCACTGTCTTGTGTTTCCATTTACGTATCTCTAGCCTGCCTATGTATGAAGAAGCGTTCAAAATATGACCTGCGTACTTTTGATACAGCAAAACCTGCCAGTATGGAATGACCTTGTAGCTGTACTTCTTAATGGCAATGACATATGCATTCTGCAGTATGATGATCATAAATTAAAAATTACACACCAGTGCTTTAATTTGTGTGAATGGTAATGATGAGGGAAAGTAACAGCGAGTGCATTTTAAGAAGCTGCATACACCAGAGTATAGGTGGCATATTGTGGCTCTAGCAGCAGCAAGTCGTCCTTGAGTTCAGGGTGAATTCTAAAAATTTTTCTTACTATTATTTATTCCAAGCTGATTCCTGGTTTTAACTCAGATACACATCTTTTTTTATGGATTGCTTTTTGCTGCTTTAAAGTGTTGGACTAAATTAAAGTTTTCATATGATAGGTCCATATTATTTGTACATTACAGCCTGTACTGAGAGATGAAAAAAAAAATATGATCACAAACACTTATCTGGTCATATTGTTGTTCTGTTTGATGCAACAGAGTTTTGGGGAAACTAAGGTGGGAATATCCAGCTTTGCGATTGAATGGACTAGTAGCATTTTATTTTTTTAATGGTTGGAAACAGTCCAAGTAAGTTAGCACACCCACAGTTCAGATGCACTGTCAGAGGAAAACTTTAAAACAATTCTAGTTTTCCTTCATTGGTTTGGGCAAAGTTCAGGATCATATACGTCCAGCCACACGTGCTCAGTCCAGGATGCCTTGCTGAGTCAGTGAAAATCATGTAACATTTCAATAAATTTAAGTGAGTCACTCTGAAAAGTAATATATAACGTACAAACATCAATAGAAACCCAAGACCTGCATCGCTAAGCTGAGGAAAGTTGTTTTTCTTTTTTCTGAAGCCTTTGCCTCTGACTGAGGCGCCACGCAGGGGCCTTGTGCTGCCTGCCCACGCGCCCAGGCCTGCCCAGCAGCCGCTCCAGGGAAGCTGAGATGGAGCTGCCACTGCAGTGGCTGCCATGGAGCTGTGCCGAGAGCTGGCATGGTTGTTGTTTTGAGAACTTGCCTACATGGGTGTGTTAATGTCTGCTGGTCCAATCACAAACTAGGTAAATACACAGTCAAGCCTTGCGTGGATGGCTTGGTTCAGAATTATGATGGGTTTAATTAATTCTGCAGCCATTTACTCTATTTATCTAAGTTAAAATTTCAGGTTTTATTCTGAATGAAAGGTTCAGGAAGACTTTAATGACATTTAACTCCTTTCTAATACCACTTCTTCAGCTAATTCAGACTCAGTATCCCTTTGCAGACAAACCCTATAATTGTATTTTGAAATTCATAAATAACTAACAGTAACACGCACAGAAGAGTGTGGAAAATGAAGTGATTCACCACTGACTTTCAACATGTTTCCCTGTCCAAAAGCATTGAAAATATTGATTTGAAACTGGAATTATGAATTGGCAGCATCTTTGTAGCAGCAAGACCAAGATCAGACTTGGGAAGAAAAACAATTTCCCTGGGCTTTGCTATTCAAGTCTTGGGTTTCTATTGATGTTTGTACGTTATATATTACTTTTCAGAGTGACTCAGTTAAGCTTATTGAAATGTTATGTACATGTATTAGTCATTGAATTGTAAGTCTACACTATAGGCTTTTGTCTAGCTTTAACCTTAACAGACTTCAAAGACTTTTGAGTTCTTAATATTTACATTTACATTAGACAAGTGCCTTAGATCTATAGTTCTGTTTGACTTGGGCTATCTTAAATGCTGCTAAAGATTTCAAAGTGCAAAGGTTCATTTCTTTTGAATTCACTTCCACTAAAAAAGCTCAAACACTGAATTGCACAAAAAGAAAAAAAAAAATTGAAGAAATTTCTCACAGTTTCTTCCCTGACTTGACAAAGACAGATTAACAAGAAGCAGATGATAGTTTGCTATTTAGGGCATTATATGATCATATAATCATAGAACGGTTGGGTTGGAAAGGACTTTAAAGGTCATCTAGTGTCAACTACCCTGCCATGGACAGGGAAACCTTCCATTCAACCAGGTTGTTCAGAGCCCCATCCAGCCTGGCCTTGAACACTTCCAGGGATGGAGGATTCACAGCGTCTCTGGATAACCTGTTCCAATGCCTCACCAGCCTCATAGTGAAGAATTTCTTCCTAATATCTAATCTAAACCTACCCTCTTTCAGTTTAAAGCCATTACCCCTTGTCCTGTCATCGCATGCCCTTGTAAAAAACCCCTCTCCAGACTTCCTGTAGGGCCCCTTCAGGTACTGAAAGGCTGCTATAAGGTCTCCCCAGAGCTGAAATACCATAGTGCTAGGTGCATAATTCTTCATGGCACTGTAAGGAGTATTTGATTTTTCAAATACGCTATTTTTTTATTTTATTTTATTCTTGTCATGATCTCCATCCACTAGTAAATAAATTAGATCCTGCTCCTAACTACAGGAAGCAGTTCTGTTCTGAACTGTTTCTCAAGATTTCTGTAGTTTTGTTTCCAAAGCAGGTCTCTTTAATCTCTCCAAGCAACTTCATACACCATTATAAGCTGACTCTTTGAGTGTGTATGAAATAATCCAAATAGGACTGAGCAGAACAGAAAGAGCTCACAGTGTCTCTTGCCCCATCAAGACTATAGTTTCTTTGTGCCTTTTTCTCATCAGTAGCTCATATCTGCTTGAAATTGCTTCCACTGCATGCCTGGTTTCGGAGCATCCAACAGTGTCTGGTTAAGCTATAAGTGCATTCCTGAGAATCACTTTTCTCACACTGATCCTGCAAAGGAACAGCCTCATAGGCCTGTGCAGATAGACAGTGGTCTGCTTTGCTGGTCGTGTGCGCTGAGCACGGTCAGCCTTAGTACTGAAGCTGCACATCAGCATTCTGTCATGCTCAGGGCTAATGTGTCTTGCTTTCTAAGGCTGACCAAGACATCAACTCTACATGTTTGTGCAGACAGCCTTGAGATTTGTCAAAAAGTGCCTAGAAGTTGACTAAAAATGCTTCAGAGAGCCTTGCTTTGCCTTGCTTGGAGAGAAAAAGATGCAAAGCAAGAGCAAGATAGTTCACCAGAATTGTCTATGAAGCCTAATCAGCTCCACTATAATTACTCATCTGAATAACCAGCAATTTCACATTTTCAAGTCGAATGACATTTTTGCTTCTTTTTTTTTTTAATTATTGAGACTGAACAATTTATTTGGAACAAATGCAGTGAACTTCACACTCATATAGTCAAAGACCTTCATGGCTAGAAATAAACATCTCTCCATCCTGTCACATTTGAGGAACTTTTTGTGCTTCTGGTTTTGTTGGACCACCAAAGGACCTCTGCAGCTAGTCAAAGTTGTTTGATATTTCTTGCAATGACCACAACTGAAATTTATGAAAATTTTCCCTGTTCTTTAGAGATATGTAAATTCAAAGGAGCACTCTACACCCTTCGAGTATGTAGCCATGTTTCACTGATCCTAAACTAAATTGAAATGTGACTGTCTTTAGAGAACAGCTTCAAATACTGTTTTACCAAGCTTGGCCTGTAGTACTGCTGAAAGGTGCACAAATATTTTTTAAAAGTCTCTTTATTTTCTGACTCTTGTTTGCTTGAGTTTCTTTGTTTGCTTTACTTTCTAAAACATGACATCCAACAGTGATAATCTCAGATTTGAAAACTGCCAGATGTGATTAAATGAGATTTGCCAAGTTCCGGGGTTTTTTTTCACTCCTGGCTTTTCCTGTTATGTAATAGCAAACAGATACAGCTTTTAATTTCATATGGTTCAGTTGTCAATGTCATCAGTCGACTCAGCACATTTTGTACTTTAATCAGTTATTCATAGTCAGTCCCCATCACTGTAACCATGAGCAGTATTTTCCATGAGAGAACCACCAGCCTGTTCTCTAGAGCCACTGCCAATGCAGATGTGGATTTTGCTTGAAGGCAAGAAGGTGCTGGTGGTATCAGTGGCCATCCTGGAATCTTCGCCCTGTCTTTGGAGAGTCTGAAAAACCTGGTGCTTCTCAGGACATGAACAAGCGTGTTTTCTGGCTTGCCAGCTGAACATTTGACTTTCAAGACTGATGAATACACTGGAAAAGAAAAGGCATGTTATGCAGGGACATAATGCCTTGCAGGATTAGGCCCTTTGTGGATGTGGGAATCACTTTTCTGCACTAAGTGTCTGATACAGACTATGAATTTTAGTAGGATTTAGCAATCAGGTGAGAAGGTTACATTCTGGAACAGTAAATATTAGTGTGAAATACAGAAGGCATAAGTTTGTAGACAAATTTGATAGGCCATTAGATATCTAAAATTGCAAACATTTGCTGAGGACTGAGGGTAAACTGAATAATGGAATGGCTTGAGGGAAACTGTGGAAATCTGCTTAGAGGTCCAGTATTATCAGCCAGTTCTCAGCGAAACATCATACCCATCGACACAAAAGCATCAAATGTAATCTGACAGCCTATGCAACTGTGTGCTCTGTACAGCAGCATTTTCTGCCTCTGAAACCCTGGACAGACAGGCTTTTTTTTTCTTATTTTTGTGGGAAACTGGAATAAACCACTCCTTGCACTTGAACTCTTCTTTATTTAAATTTCAATTCTTCATTAGATTTTTTTGTTTGCATCAGTTGGTGAGTTATTATGGTTCTCAGTCAGGTCCTTTATGCTACATGTTACTTTGCAAAGTCTCTGATATTCTTTTCCCTACCAGACAGTATCAAATGCCTTGACTGTGATCTAGGTCAGTGTATATGCTTGTGTTTTAGTTTTGGCTCCCAGTGATATCAAATGTACATTTCTCCTTCTCCGATTGCAGTTCATCCGATCCCTTCTTTCCTTTTCCTGACATTATCTAATTGCACCCTGGACGAGGATTTGAATTTTCATCCATTATGTAAACTCGAGGTGGACGTGGAGCTCTTGGAATCATCTCCCCTGCAGCTTTCAGGGCGACTGTCAGGAAACTTATTTAAATTACAATTAGGGACATTAGGGAATGAAAAGCTCCATTGTTCAGACTGCATACAGTCATCTACTTAAGTGGGAAGTGGTAAACGAGAGGCAGGCTGATTAATACCCGGACTGAGATATATCACCATTTTCTAGTTGACTTTGACATTTAATTTGTCATGTCCCATGGGAAGTGCAGCACAGCAAAAAAATCAGTTTGTCAAATCACCTCAAGCTGTTTTTTTCCCCTCCAGGTCCCTGAGACACATCACTTTGTTGATTATTAATCACATTTTATTTTGAAAGGGAAAGTGAAGGGCAACTCGCTGCATAGTCATCATTTGTTGCTTTCTCTGCAAAGCCGAGAAGCTGCTTGCTAAAAAGCAGACTGAGGTCAAATAGCAGAACACGTTGTTTCTGTCCAGGCCTGGATGTACACAGCCTGGATTTATGTAGAGTTTAGCCCTCCAAATGTGCCAGGAGAAAGGTTACCTGCACTTGAAGGAGATCTGTGGAAAGACAAATTTGCCACAGCTCTGGCTGAAGAAGTGCAGGGAATAATGATGTTCTTCACAGGAGCTCCAACACACTCTGGTCACAGGCAGTGGGTGTTGCAAGACAGGGGAATGCCACTCTGGCTGCAACAGGACTCCTGCAAGCCCTAGGGAAATCTGTGCCAGTTCTCTGGGGTTCAGTTTCAGCTCCCATCCTTCGCTTCCTTTGCTATTTCATAATAAATTCTTTAACAAATCTTTGTGGAGAGCCTCCAACTTTGTGACTGCCCATATAAATGTCACGAAGAAGAGCACATGAAGGTATATATGACGGTCATAACCTGATGCCTTTCATAATCTTCCTGGCATCCCAGCAAATAATGGAACCATAAGAGCTGGATTAGATGACTGACCTATCCTACTTCTCGGATTTTTTCTAATTTATTTGGAATGTAATCATCTCCTACCACCTCCATCTGCCTTCAGCCAGGTGAATTTATGTTGTGCAGCCATTGGGCAGACTGGTCTAGTGTAAATATCCATCACTCCATCAAGTTCAATGCATACATCCCCTTCAGCTGCTGTCTCCAGGTTTCCTACCATAGAAAAGAGTGCACTGGGAGGACAAGGACAGAGTCGTTCCAGCGTGACAGGGACTTGGGCACATATATGAGTCTGAAGGCTGGGAAGTGTTTGTGGATTTCCCAGACCCACGCATAATACTGGCTCATGCTGAGAATTTAACCTGTTCTGTGCCACATCTCTGCTCAGGTTCTTCATGTTGTGGTGACCATCTCAGGGCTTTTGTTGTGATTTGTAATCAGTATTGCTATTAACACACACACACACATACACACATTTACACACACATTTACACACACTCTTCTGCACTAAGGTATTTCACTTGCCAACAGCATCTGGCAGAAATCAAATCTATCTAAAGCAAAGCATAGTAAATGTTGCTGTATTTGTTGCTGTCATCAGCTGCAGTGGTAACATGTCAAGTAAATACAGCAGATTTTTATGATCTTAAGTGTGAATGACATGTCTCCAGGCCACAGCAGAAAGTCAGCAAAGGTGAGATTCTTAAAAAAATGTCAACTTGTGACTGTATACAGAAACCAATCCCAAAAGATGATAGATATCAAAATGACTTGAGGAATTTGGGATCCTCTAAATATGTGTTTAAATATTCCTGCTGAACAAGATGCATCCATGTAAGCCAAGGTATGAAGAGCAGCAGAAAATTTAGGCACACCAATAATGCAAATAATGAGTGTTAATGAGCACACAGACAACTTCCTGGATGATTTTCCCATCCCAGGAAATGGGAAAGCTCTTTCCAGCTCTGGTGGTGCAGGACAAAGTCTGAAAAACCCACATCTCCCTTGATAGCTAAATTAACTTTTGCTGTGCCTTCATACTGACTGACTGATTTATTTGAAATGTTGCACCAAAAAAAATCTAAACAATTGAATAGGCACCACTTAGGGTTTTCCTTTCCTCCTTCCTCCCATGTTGTCATTGATAACAATTGTTAGTGCCGTGAGATTCTCTCCTCTGTGAATAAATAAATAACTGATGTGCTGGAATCAGGTAAGAGCTCTTGGATCAGTTGTAAGCATTGATGGTACTTGTTTCTACACAAGATGAGACAATAGATTCATTGTCCATGGTTGTGTATAAACACCCTCTGCGTATTATGTCAAAGAGGAAAACAAAACAAAATGGGGTTTATTGTGTATGTGCAAGTCTAATCTTTCCAGGCTACCAAGTTAAGAATGCTTTTCATCTAGATCAAATAAAAACAACATGAGCAATACAACCCCAAATCCTATCCAAATAGTCACAGGCTCCTCAGTTGTACCTTCTATTCTCTGTTTTATGTGAGCAAAGCCAATTGACAGTAAATCTAAGCAACTTTTATTTTATCTCCTGCTCTGATAAACACCACATCCCACATCTATTAGTCAAAGCCTTAAATCAGTCTACAGGGTACAGTGAGCATCTGATCCAGGTACAGAAGCCAGGGAATGCATGTTTGTTTGTGGATGGGCTGCAAAGGCAGGTGAATGAAAAGAGCTCAGGCAAAACAAGGATACCACAGTGTTCTTTTTCTCCCTCTCAGTTTCCTGATGCAATGATTATTTTGCATCCTTCAGTAACCTGGGCTGAAATACTCCAGCATTATAAAGTTTGACTGCAGTGCAAGAATAATGACTGCAGTGGCAGAACACTAAGGATGACTGGTTACAGCATCAAGTCCCATTCAGTAGTCACCCTTGGCTATTCGAAAACTTCATACTGTTCAGAGCAGGTAAACATAGTTTGTGTGGCCTGAAATTAATAACTTTGCTATTTCGAATATAAGCCTGATATTGCACTTCACTAGTCTTCTTTTGATTTCACAGAAGGTGACCCTTCTTTTTATTGCATAGCATCCTAATTTTTTATCAATCTTTTAGGCAACCAGGACCATTAGATGAGCTGATTTAGGGTGCCCATTCTTTCTGGCCTTGCGAGAGAGACATGCCAAAACACTCACTGAGCTGTGGGACAGACCATATACCATAGAAAGCTGCAATATTCCTGGAGAGGCTCCAGGTGAGAGATGACAGTGGTTTTTCACAGATCAGCTCCTTTGTAAGGCAAGGCTGGGCTGGGACCTGACAGCAGGGATGTCAACAGTCCAAGCAGGCTCACCTGCAGTGTGGCCTGGAAGAGCCACAGGAGAGGCTGCCACAGCCTTGGTCAGAAGCCCCACTTGAGCACCCAGGAGCTCTGGGTAAGCAGATTGGGTAACACTGACAAGGCAAATGCCTTTGCTTTTCTGCTCACGAGTCAAAGGAGACACTGACCAACAAAATCATAGAATAGGTTTGGGTTGAAAGAACCTTAAAGATCCTCTAGTTCTGCATGGTCAGGGATACCTTCCACTAGACCAGGTTGCCCAAGGCCCCATGCAACATGTTTACTCAAAGGCATATCTTCCAGGAAAACACCCATTTCTCTTCCTAGCTTTTTCTAGTAGCCAATTTGCCTTTGCTGTTGAGTTGCTAAGAATACTGTTTGAGAAGAATCAGAAAGTCCCAATCACTCAAATTAGCCATTTTTAAATGGCATCCCAGCTGAGATGCAGTGGGCAAGGCACTGATACATTTCAACCAGGATTTAGAAGATTATTTCATTCTGAGCCACACAAGAACCTGTGACTTAAAATACCATCATCAGTGAGGATTTAAGCTAGGAAGGGGTTTTATAATTCAAGTGTCTTGGTGAATTAATTCAGTGCCAAATGTGACCAATTCTTTTAAGATCTTTCACTGATTTTTATCTTATTTTTTTCCTCGGTAGGGTGATAAAAAAGAACTTATGCAAAGTGGCACCACTTGATACATACTCTGTCACTGTAGGAGAACATGTGGTCCTGAATAATTTGAAAAGAAAACATACATCTTCCTCTAGTAATTGCGCAGAGTGAAAGAAAACCTCCTTGATACAAGAGACTCCTATGAGGTTAACATTTGTTGATTAATAATACAAAACTTTCTGTGCATACTATTCTTTAAAGATACATAATGAAATCTAGCTCAGTCTATCTGAAAGGTGAACCTAACATTTGTAGCATTTCTTCCTCCAATATCAGCAAGCAAAATTTATAGTCCTGTGAGGAGAAAACTATTATTTTCTAGTTACATTTCAGTCTACTCTGAAATGTTTGAATTTTACCAAGCTTCCCCTTGCTCCATGGAGACTAGATGCCTCATCCACTTGAGGAATAGGTCCTAAGAGTCCTCCTTGGAGAGGGGGAAATGACTCAATGCTTCAAAAACAAAACAGCAAACACAGGATGAACAAACAAATGTGAAACTCCATCCCATTGCAATTTCACCACCTATAAAACTACAGCTGTTTCAGTATGTGAAACCAAGCAATTTCTCCTGCACCTGTCAAACCTGCCTGGCATTTTAATAAATTGTTCCATGTGTTGGCTTTGCTCATGCTTTAACACAACTTGAGAAATACGGTCTTGAAAAGGGCTAAGTACAGACAAAAAGTAGAGTTAACTAGAGTAAAGTCACATTTTCAAACTGCCAGTCAAAACCAGTCATTCATATATATTAAAGAAATAAGGATTCTTAAGTGAAAAATGCAATAACAGATGCAAACCAGACACACTCAAGAATAATGAAACAAGGGAGGCTTTCTTTTTGCTGTCTGCATTATTTCCCTTCTTAGCTTAGTGTTTTTCCAGGGGCACACTCACACACACAAGAAACACATAAGCCAGCACTTTTATTCCTTGTGATCTTCACTTTATTTACAAAATGACGGCAATAAAGATCTTTGTTTAGAAACACAAACTGGAGTGTAAGTCACCAATTCTGACTTATCAGCTTGCGGGCTGGAGTCCCCCACATGTGTAGGTTGTTGGTTTTGGGAAGCCTGTGACTAAGGCAGCTTGTTTTGAGTCTCTTATTCCACATGCTTGGTTGAGTGTGGGTTTTCTTTTGCCTAATTCTTTCAAATAAAAAAAAATATTCTGAAGTCATTTCGGGTAAAAGCCGTTGGAAGCTAACACATTTTTCCTCTGAGCAATCCAACATTTTTTGAGGGTTCGAAGCCAAACTGGTTAAACAATAAGTATGACATCAGAGAAAAGTATCTACTGTTGAAAATACCCTGCAGATAGGAGGATCTGCATGGTTTGGTGTGTAAATCCTTTTACAGGGCTCCTAATCACCAGTATAAATTACTGTGTCAAAGAATAAGTGGAATAGTGAAGTAGAGAAAGAGGTACCACTTTGCTTAAAGCAAACAGAAGCTGATGAAGGGAGGCAGAAGGAGGAAATGCCTGAGACAGACCAGTTACCCAAGTTTTTAAATGGACTGAATAGTTTTTCTAGTAATATGACTATGAAATAAGGGAAATCAGACCACAGCCTGGCATTGTGGACTTGGCCAGTAACTTCTTTGCTAAAGACAACATTTGAAAAAGCAGCAAATACACCAAACTCTCAGCTCCTTGTTGTTCCTGTGACTCACTGCTCTCACTGGCAATGCAGAGAGACTGGGCATGTGGCACACCTGCCTTTGATTTGCCTGCTAGGGCAAGGGGACTAATTTTTAGGTGGCACACCTACACTGGAGAAACGCATTATGGTTCTCTCGATTCCATATAAAGACACAGGTCTGCAGAGCCATTTGGGCGCAGAAGCTGCTGGGATCTTCCAAGGCTCACAAAATTTCCTCCAAAAGCTTCATAAGGCACAGTGCTAGGCTGGGCTCTCTAGGAGCTTGCAATGGAGAAGCAGCAACTTCTCCTTTATCTCTGTATGGGTCTGTTCAGTGCACAAGCCACTACATGGGAAAGATTGGTTAGGCCTTGGAGAGAAAAAAGGGAGAAGTAAAATGAACAGAAGAAATTTGGTGAAAAGAAGACAATTCACTTCTGGAGAGCTGCCAGTGTGCTTGGAACCACACAAAAAGAGAACTTCATCAGGCTTTTCTCGTATCTAATTACAGCTCTTTCAGGCTTAGTATGTGCTGAATAACTGGGGAATGGAATGAACAATCTCAGAATAGCTCTGACCTCTTTTCCCTTCAGCATTTCTTAATTAATCTTAAATAGAGAAGGAAATAATTTATTTAGTCCAGGCAAGGTATCCCAGAGCAGTCACCTTTGCTCCCTCCTCACTGTTCTCAGAAGTGCAGCCCAAAAGAAGAGTCATAAAAAATAAAGAAAGTTTTGAATATGAAATGAGACTCTTTCCTCTCACAGGGGGCTGGTGGAAGGTGTATGCGTGTATACTACAGGCTTAGGAAAGAATGGACACTAATGGAGGCTTCTGACAAGGTGAATGAAATCTTATAATCTCCTTATCAAAACCAGATCTCCTGTCTCCTCCAAGTGCATTGTAACTCCTCGTAATATACACTGGGGAGTCACTGTCAAACTGAAATGCAGGAGCTAAAAGAGAAGTGTCAGGGCCAGAATAATGAACAGAGACTCTAAATCTACTCCTGATGACTATGTTGCTTCTTGCCTCTCCACCTCTACAAGGGTCTTGGTGGTGTTAGAAGCCTTGAGCTAAGAACTGATTTTGTCTGATATGCTGCGCAAAATACTATACCTAAAAAAAAGTTAAAAAAAAAAGAAAAAAGATTTAGAGAGAGTCACATACATGTCTTTTTCTTCTAGTCAGGCAATGATGTAGCAAAAAACTTGTCTGTCAACAACATCTTGTGTGGGAATATGGACTTGTTCAAATGGAAATAGAGAGCTGCTATAGAAAAGCTTATGGTGTGACATCAAAATTCACCCTGTTTCCTGGGACAGAGCGACGAGAAAACAACGTATGCCCATTTACATATACACATATGTATGTATGTATGCTGTATGTTAATATGCATATGTACATATAGTTAGGTCTAGATCTTGGGACCCTCTGGAAAAATCAGTGAGCTTTCTTTTTGTCTGGAAATATTTTGGGAAGTGCAAACCAAAATCTTCAAGACTAATTGAGGAACTTTAGTAGAACAGCAATGATGATGCTGGTCTGTTGCCTTGACGGGACCCAAAAGGTGGGTCTGCACCAAATTTAGCAGACCTGTTTCAGGTCTTCTCATATATTTTAACTGAACTGTAGGTCAGTGCACGAGGATTTATAATAAGGTTTGTCCTTTTAAAAAAATTGACACATTCACAAAATCCACTTTCACTGTCTGATAATTCTAAAGTGGAGACAACTCTTGCCCAAGGCTGGATGGAGGAGCAGGTACCTCACATTCTCTATATAGATTTAAGCAAGTGATGACCAGAATTACCACACCTGACATCATCTCAATGCAGCCAAGGATTTGGTTGAAGTGATAACAGGCAGAGGAGACATCCCTGTATTGCGCTGGTGGCAGGACAGCAGGAAGGCCTTTTCTGCCCTAGCACACAGAGATACGTTCTGCAAAATCCTTTTTTTTTTTTTTTTTTTTTTTGGGGAATGGGGTTA
>VXAY01007029.1:126731-147884 GCA_013399855.1 Oxyruncus cristatus
AAAAAAAAAAAAAGAATAAAGGAAAATCTTACCCTCTTTTTAAAAAACTGAAAAGCTGAGCACTTCTTGACTGGAAATCCATTCATGTCTTTGTTGACCATTTTCCACAGGGAAGGGTGCACAGTGATAGATCCAGTGTGCCAGTGTGGCACTTGCTTAGTGCATCTGTTTTCTTCTGTATCCTTTCAGTTAATGAAGACAGAGCAGGACGGGAGACTCACCGGCACAGCTCGGGCAGCTGTCCTTTACACATTCATCCTGCTGCACCAGCTACTGCAGCAGCAGCAGCAAGCAGCAGCCTTTTCCAGCTTTCAGATGCTGCTTGTTATTAGCTTCTTAAAAGCATCCCCCAAACACACTCACTCCTGTAAAATCCTTTGACAGCTTTCAGATCACAGGCAGCAGATCTCAGGCTAAGTGGGTCTCACATAAACCCAGGTTCGTCCATCCTGTGGGTGCTACTGGTACCACACGCTGTGTAAGCAGACAGGCTACTGTGTTCAATTTGCTATTCTTCTTCTTCAGGTGGTGTGATTCACTGCTGTTTGAGATGAGAGCTGGTTTTGATTGTGCAAATTCCAGTGGGAGCTGCAGTTCAGCAACAGCAGAGAGAAAGAGAGGGAGAGGGAGGGAGAGAGAGAGAGACAGAAAGAGTGTGTGAGAGAGAGACAGAGAGACAGAGACAGAGAGAAAGGGAGGGGGTGAGGGAGAGAGAGAGAGAGAGAGAGGGAGGGCTTGAGGGGGGGAGAGAGGGAGAGATGCACGGGCAGAGCAGCCGAACACAAATGAGCATACAAAGGAGAGTAGGAAGGCTCAGAGAAAGAAGTGCTGGAAGGCAATATCTTTCCTTTGGGAAAGTGACAGGGGTAGCTGTCATTTCATATGAGAACAGTCTCTGAGTAAAAAGAGACAAGATACAGGTCAATTGAAAAAATGTTTTTAAATGGGCTTTGTGAAAAAGCCCATCTGATGATCAATGCAACATTGGATTATGTGACAGGACATGCTATAGACAGCTGTGAAGTTCAGTGAGCTTAAAGGAAACCCACAGTTCCTAATAAAGTACATTTACTACATGTGATGCAGATAAATGTGAGGCAAGCAGACGCAGACTAATTTGTTCAGATATTTCCATAGAAACATAGATATATAACTTTTAAAACCAGAAGGGTTATTTCACTTCAGAAAAATAGGACTGAAAGGATCCTGAAAGGACACCTTGTTTAACTTCCTTTTTATTAAATTCAATTGAATTAATTTTCACCAAGTCCAGTGAATCCAATAACATGTGTTTAATTAAACTGTAAAGTGTCTTTTAATTAAGCTATATTTTCCATCAAGTTCTGGAAAAAAATAAAATAAAGTCTTCATCACTTCCCCTCAGCCTATGTTCTAGGTTAATAAACCTTAGTTTCAAGAAAAGACCTAATTTCTGGTATTGATCTGGCTTTTGATTCTAGCCACAGTGTCTTGTCCAGCCTTTCTCTGTGAGGGTGGTCAGCCCTGTAGTAAAAAGTATACTTGAGGATACTGGTCTAATGTAAACCAGTTATTTCTCAAGCATCTCTATGGTTAGGTAAATAGACTGAGCATTTCACATTTTTCAGTGGAAGCCATTTTCACTAGCCCTTGAAGATGTCCTGTCACTGTTCCCTGTTCCTTTTATCTCCTTTTTCGAAGATCCTTGAAAAATAAGAGCACCTACACTGTATATGCTATCCCAGAGTAGGTTTCTTATTGCATTTAGAGGTGAAACTAGGAACTTACATCCAATACTGTGGCTGTTCCCCACTGGTCTTCTGACCTATGCACCTCACTGAGACCCCATATTGAGGAGCGTGTAGGCAGGAGCATGTAGGCTGTGACCTTTTTACATGTCAGCAACATGTGTTTCCCCACTTTCTACCTTTAGCCCTCAATAACAGTTTGTAAACAATTTTATTTGGCTGCACTCATATAGAATTGGAATTTCTTAAGGATGTAATTCTCTTACTAAGTGCCATGTTGTTCATTTAAAACCTCTTTTTCTCTTTCCCTTTCCCTTTTCCTTTCCCTTTCCGTTTCCCTTTCCTTTTCCTTTTCCCTTTCCATTTCTCTTTCCCTTTTCTTTTTCCTTTCCCTTTCCCTTTCTCTTTTCCCTTCCCAAACCCTCCCAAACCTTTCCAAATCTTCTCTCTATCCTTTCCATTCTCCTCTCTGTCCTTTCCATTCCCTTCTCTGTCCTTTCCATTCCCTTCTCTGTCCTTTCCTTTTCCTGCCTTTCTCCTTTGTCTTTAATTGGAGCAGTCTCACTGGCCACAATAATACTCAAAGAAATATTTCTTGGGCCCATTATGAAAATTCTGGTCACAACTGCAGGGGGAAGGTACAGCCCCATCGCAGGTCAGAAATGTGAATGCTTCTTGTGAGGCTGCATTTCAGGGTCCAAGCAGTACAAAAGACATAATTTTGTGTTTGAGTGTTCTTACAGGACTGTCAGAAGCAGTGGGCTGAAAAGCCAATATCTCATCAGAATTGTTTCACTTTATATAACTAATTGTCACTGGAGCAAGGAGAGAGGGAATTTTCCACTCTGCTCCTCTGTCAGGGCTAATGGATTTCACCAAGGAGCGATTAAGCCCAGTCTTTGAAAAGTGACCAGCGATTCAGAGTGCCCAGATAGAGGGATGTTGAGGGGATTTTCAGAAAATATGAAATTCTCAACATTGCTCAGCCAGGCCTCCCTGAAGTCAGCACCACCCTGCTCCACCTTGCAGCCTGTCCCCCAGTCTCATTGGTCTCTCGTTAATCCTCTCCCATGCTTTAAAGCTGTGAGCTCTATTCTGGTGCTTGTAAATAGAGATGTACATAATGGCGAGAACCCAATTTTTACTGATGTCATCTCTCAGTACTCTATTCTGAGCAGCATGTGCTTTATTGGCTAATGTGACATGCAAGAAACTATCATCAAAAAAGAACTTTCACTCAGGTAAACCAGGCAGCTTGCTGTGCACATACATTTATTTTTGAGATCTTTGATCTATTCAGCCACAGCTTTGATCTGTCTCTCAGCCTCAGATATTTCTCCTGAGGGCTTGGCACTGTCTTCTCTTTCACAAAAGCATTTGTGTTGCCCCTACCTCCACTATAAGATTTCCAGACTGCTGACTGAAATGCCATTCTCCTTCCACTTGGCACCCAGCGTGTTGCTGAGGGTGGCTACTTCCCCTGTGAATGTATCTCATGAGTCCTGGTGCCACGGACTTGACCTCCAGACGTTTTTTACTATTTATTTTATTTGGGTGTTGGCCTCTTTTCATCTGAACAAACTATGCACTTAAGCATATTTCTATTAGAGAGAAAAAAATCCTACTACTTTTAAAGTAGCCTGATAGTTTTAAAGTACTGTAGAAGTTCTTTTCTTGAGGCTGGTGCATTGCTGCAAGGGGAATGAGCTAGGACACTATCTCTGAATCACATCGAGCTTTCCTTGGCCTCTTGGGGATATCCATATTTTGATGAGAATTCTACAAAGCTGAAATCCTGTTGGCTCTGTGGTCTCAAAGGATTTTATTTGCAAACATTTATTTTTTTTTTTTTTACTACAGATATCAGGGGGTTAGTCAATGCATACAGACCTTATATCTAGCACAGGAGATCAAAGATCATAAAGAGGAACAAAAGGGGAAGATCACACATTTGTTTTTACACCAGTAGTCAAAGATTTAAAGTCAGAGATATTTTTCTAAGAAAAAGTGTTCCACTTTATTATGATGCCAAAAGCATGGCTTCATAATTAAACTTGAAATAAGCATAAAACTCCATATTCAGTGCATTTAACTTCAATCAAAAGCCATAAAAATTGAGTAGGAAAACAAGAACTTAAGCCAAGCCAACCCCCTCAGCAGTGCTTTATTGTGATTGTCATGAAACACCCAGGGCTTTCATCAGCTTGGTGGTCTGCCAGATATAGCAAGTACTTTAAACAATTCCTACAGGTACTTCATGCTTTGATGACCTTTAGCAGTTTCCATTAAATTGTCATATATGCACCCAATGATAAAATAAGTTTTTTGTTAGGGCAGTCAGGAAAGAAATACACAGATATTCTAGCTACATAATTTTGGAGACCTGTAAAACACATTGTAGCCTTTGACTATCTGTGAGGCTGCCCCATAGGTGGGCATGGAGGTTTTTTTATTGAAGATCTTGAAGGTGTAATATAAACTGAGACTGACATAGTATGCAGAGAGCACTAAGCATGGACCAGAATTCTTATTCTGTTGTGCCTTTTATGAACACAGCATCCCAATAATTTGCCTTGCTTTTAAATGCTTACAAGTGTAATGTAACAGAAAACTGGTGGTAAATCAGTCCAGGGTATATCAGGGAACAAGTAGATTACATTGACGAATTTCAAGAATCACAGAATCACAGAATATGATGAGCTGGAAAGGACCCACAAGGATCTTCAAGTTCAACCCCTAGCACTGCACAGGACCACCACCAAGGGTCACATCATGTGCCTGAGAGTATCATCCAAATGCGTCGTGAACTCTGTCAGGCTTGGGGCTGTGACCACTTCCCTGAGGAGCCTGTTCTAGTGCTCAACCACCCTCTGAAGAACCTTTTTCTAATATCCAACCTAAACCTCCCCTGACACAACTTCAGGCCATTCCCTCAGGTCCTGTCACTGTTCACCGCAGAGAAGAGGTCAGTGCCTGCCCCTCCTCTTCCCTTCACGAGGAAGTTGTAACTGCAATGAGGTCTCCCCTCAATCTCCTCTTCTCAAGGTTGAACAGAACAAGTGACCTCAACCACATCTCATATGGCTTCCCCTCAAGGCCCTTCACTATCTTCATTGCCCTCCTTTGGACACTCTCTAACAGCTTAATATCTTCCTTAATTGCAGCACCCAAAACTGCACACAATATTCAAGGTGAGGCCACACCAGTGCAGAGCAGAGCAGGACAATCCCATCCCTCAACCAGCGACCCTTTGCCGGATGCCCCCCAGGACTCGATTGGCCCTCCTGGCTGCCAGGGCACTGCTGACTCATATTCAACTTGCCATCAACCAGGACCCGCAAGTCCTTTTCCATGGAACTGTTTTCCATCATCTCATTCCCCATCTCATTATCCCATCCCAGATGCAGAATCCAGCACTTTCCCTTGCTGAATTTCATATGTTTGGTGATTGCCCAAGTTTAATCAGCTACAGCCTTAACAGGCTAAATCTTCTGCTGCTGCCTAAGAAAAGTGTTCATTATGAATTCCCAGTATGAATTTTTAGTGTCACAGCCCTTTATGTGGTTCCCTTTGCTGTGCTTTCAAAGCATCTCTAGCATGGTCCAAAACAACATGTTACAGATCATTCCTAGTATGCTATGGTATGTTAAGGTAAGTGGTATTTAACTCACACAGCTGATCACTCTGTGGGTGTTGCTCCCCTCCCTTCCTTTGTGGGCAGGGAAAGGTGGATAGCTTCCAGCAACTGTGGCTGATATTTTTATCCTGGTATCCAATGATGAAGAAGGGCACAGCTCATTTAACAAAGTACCCCAGAAAGAGTTCAGAAAGTAAAAATGATAAGTGAAGAGAGAAGATTGAACATTTGACCCTTCCAGTCATTATGCTCTCTCCAGAAATAAGACCAGTTGAGTGTCCGTATGGCTTTCCTTTCAGCTCTGCCTTAGAGCAGTTCTTGGCACTTTTGTGGTTGCTCCTCTAGCTACCAGCCTCGGCAGCATCTACCTTGTCCCCCCCTTCCTACATGTATTTGCCACTCCCATCCCTGACTATATGCCACTCAAGACCACGCAGACTACATGGTGCAGGTTGAAGGCCAGATTTTCCTGCAGTTCTTCATCTGTGCTTGCTCCTTGCTCTCCCAGTCGTTGTGAGGAATGGGGCAGTGAGTGACACAGCAACAGCCCCAACACACAGTCACCACAATCACATACCAGAAATTAAAGCTGGCAATAGAATGCCTAGTGATAAAGGACTAACATTAATAAAGCTGTTGTGAAGAAAGAAAAGCATTTTAGCACCTTGGAAGCTTACTCAAAACTAGCACTATCAGGTTTTTTTTTAAGGAAAAATTAAAACAGGTTAGGATCCTAGGAAAGTTATGGTGCCTTCCTGCAGTAGCGCAACACCCATGGTATTGTTGAAAGGCAGAAGGAAGAGGGTAGGGGGATTTTCTCAGCTGTGAGAGATGGAGGATGAAGATCCTTCTGAAGAGTGCTGCCCAGAAATATGGCACAGCCAGAGGCACTGGGTTGGCCCCTACCAGAGCACTCCAGCCCTCCCTTTGCCTGACCCAGTTGACTATGACTATGGCCTTTTGCAGCCTGTGCTGGCCGAATAAAAAAGGAGATCTAGCTGCTCTCTAGCACTTCAAACTTCTTAAAAATGGCTTGCAACAGTTTTTATTCATACACAATATCAGAATCAATTTGAAGGTATGATAGTCTGAAATCCTTCCAGGCCTGGAAGCAATTGTTCCATATTTCATAGGTGAGCTGAAATCCCCTCCTGTGCAGCTGTATGTAGTTCCCATTTCTAGCCTACAGAGAGCTGAGGGTATAAAACCTATTCCACAGGAAGAAAACATCTATATCCTGTAGGTCACAAAACAATCACCAAAAAATAATGAGCCTTGCTTTTTGCTGACCTGAGCAGAATTCAAAATGTGAAAATTTCCATGACCAAGATCAAGTCGGTTTAGCTACAGTGCCTAAGTGGGTAGCTGGTTTTAATTTTTGCATACTTGACTTTTGCTGTCTGATTATTTCAAGCATCTCATTTCCTCGAGTATTACTTAGAGGAGGGATGAAAATAAAATGATACACGAAACCATGAAATGAAATAACACTGACATTCACAAAAGAGAGAGAAAGAGGAGATCTTGTTCTAAAGCAAGCATAACTTCATTGGAACAGACAGAGATGCTTTGTTTGTGCCAGGACCCTGTTTTTCCCAGGGAAGTCCAATCTAGAAAAAAAAAAAAAAAAACAGGATAGAGGAAGGTCATCATTATTACTGTAGGCACTTAATTACATTTCCTAACTGTATCTTGATTGATCTGTAAGTTTTTTAGAGATAGGGAGCCAAAAAGCATTAGGGGGAAAAATTGAATTTTATGGAAACCTTACTGAGTCAATAATTTTCCCTGCCTCCTTTTTTCATTCCTTGAATCCATTCACAAAGCAAAACCTCCCTTCAATCCCATCAGTGCCTTCACGGCAGAGCCTGCCAGAGTCAGTGCCAGGGCTGAATGAGCTCTCTGTGCCCATTCTGCCTGCAGTTCTCCCTGCTTCACCCACAGCACCCCAGCCACTGCTGGCACTGGCCTCCACACAGCACTTCTATGCCACAGGCCAGCATCAGTGGGATTTTCCCAGCTGCTGGGTGTGTAATCTGACAGATAAAGCTTGTCAGGTAAAAGGAAGCCTGCAGGGAAGTAGAGCCCCTACAAAACACCTTTGTCAATGACAACTAAAAAAAGCGTTCACCAATCATCAATCATGGCTAGGCTTCACGAACGAAGATTTGGGAAGAGCTCTACCCACGTTTGTTGCAGGGGCATTGGTGGCTAAAGAGGCCAATACGAGATGGGCAAGTCCGGTTGCAGAAGGCACAGCAGAAAGACTCCTTAGATGGTATGTTCTGCAAGGCACGATTCTTTCTGCGTTGTCTTTTCTTGGTGCCTTCTTGCACCTGGACTTAAAAAAACTCAGGAGCAGTTAAGTGGGGTGAGATAAGGAAAGGATTTACTGTGTCAAGGCAAATAGTTGTTACAAGACGCGTGCGCGCAGAATACAGCTGTATCACATCTTTTATAATACTAATTGACCAATCCTAAATGTGTCCGTCTCTTGGCTTTTGCTCTGGTCCACCTCTTGACCCACCCCCAAGAATTGGGTCTGGGGGCGTTTTGGGACCACCCTTTCATCACCATCATCATCTTCAGAGCACAAAGGGTACATAGTTACCTAGTCTTTGACCCTGTTTTGTTGCTCAGGCCCTGATTTGGCTGTTCCCAAACAGCCTAGGCCTTGCCTTGACAAGAGACTAAACATTTTCTACTGACTTCAGGGGTAGATTTGATATGGGGAGCATAGAATGGGGTAAAAGGGTTAGGAATGTACTATAGGGTAAGGGAACAAGGGCTGCTGCTTTTAAAAACTACTTCTACTACTTATAAAACTTATAAAGCTTACAAGAATTAGAAAACTAAAAAAAAGCTATTAGGGCTTAAGGTATCATCTCCTCAAGGGTGATCCTGCGTGCTTTCTCAAAAGCATCAGCAGCGTTGTAGATGGTGTGTCTCCAGGCCTCCCGATTGGAGGCCAGAGTAGACCAGTTATGGTGGTCAATATGGCCAATAAAGGTCTTGTCATGACTATATTTCATTCATACTTTCTTCCCTTGCTGTCCACCAGGATAGGGCTGTGTCATAACATTTGCAGGGATGGGGATTTATGAAACATACAGCTTCTGAGTGGACAGAAATTGGTAAAGATCCAAGCTGGAACAAATTTAAACAAATCCATGGTGGTTTTGGAGTGGGTTAGTAGCTGCCCTGGACTGAAATCCAGGACTGAGAATCATTAATAACACCTAGTTACCCACAGAAAGCTTGGTCTCGATCCTCCACCACTGACAGCTCAAACATGGAATCATTACTGGTTTCAGATGACATTGAAAAGAAGCATGCTTTGTAGAGGACACCATCATTTTGCGTGGATTTGGTAGTCCAAGCTTTCTACTGCAGGTTCATTCAAATATGTGCATTTTTTTAAAAAGGAAAAAACCCCACATCTAGGACGCACACTTCTCTAGGACATTTGCTACTGCTGTCAAGGTGGAGATACTGTTCATTTTCCTCATCAGTCTCAGCATGAATGCTGGAGTTCTCATGCTGTGGAAATCTGCTTGCTCTGACTAGCAGGTGGAGAAATGAATTACAGCAACCATCCCCTTAGGCAAAAAAAAAAAAACAAACACATTTACTGGTTGTCACAATAGTTAGGTGTGAGTTCTCATTGTCCTTCACTTTTGCAGGGATTTTTTTTTTGTCTGCAGATCAGATAATATTATCATCTGCTCATCTCCTGGGGTGTTGGTTCATTTCTGTTGCCTTTTTCTCGTACCACAGAGCCATTAGGCATGAACTATACTGGATTGCCCTAATGAAACCCAGTGATTGCCACACTCGGCTTTTGTTGCTCCCTTTCCCTAGCCAGCTGGCCCTTGGCGGAGTACCACTATACATCTCCTTCCCGGGACTTCTTCACTGTGTGTTCTACATGAGTGCCTCTACACTCCCTGTACTATATCAATTTCCCTCTGTTTATTTAAAAATGCAATCCAACATAATGGAAATTTTCCAGCTACTCCAGTCAAGTAAATAACTACATTTAATTTGGAACCTAAATTTCCTTTGTGTGATTCTGCCTTGCCATATAGAAACAAGACAAGTACCCAGTGGTACGAAGTCAACAGCATGTAACCAATAGCACATAGTCCACCTAAAAAGAGTTTTTCTTGTGACTCTACGGCAGAGAGATGAGGAAAAGACTCTGATATGGCCCACATCAACTTAGAAATATTCCCAAGAAACCTGATCCCTCAGAAGTATTAGATGAGTCACAATTACTGCTTCAGTTCATTGGGGAGCGGGACATGGATAAATAGCTTATTAATACTAGCTCATAAAATCTAAAAATTGCAACAACCCACAGGCAGTTCAGTTACAGTGGCTGCCATGTAGGGGAGATAGAGCCAAGATCCACCCAGCCTCTGTAGCTTCTCTTCCAAACTTGTAACTCCACCACTTCCCACTGTAGTCAGACCCAAGGTATGAGTTGTCTGTGTAGGCGTGTTTGCAAGTGGTATTTCTCCAAGGCAGTGTAACACTGACACATTCTGATAAACTAAATCATCATCCATCCCTGCAAAAAGGCAAACTGAATGGTAATGCTGGTGGATTTTTGCAATATAACCCCAGGTGACTGCCAACCAGTCTTTGCTTCTCAGGGTTGGGCTAAGCAGCAGTGGGGTCCACATGAACATTTGACGTATTATCAGGGAGAAAGGGGGATAAGTTGCCTCTCCAGAAGGCTACGCTTTTGTTCTGATTTAAAGACAGAATATGCTTGTATCAGAAAATATTTGTGTACAGTCTATTTGAAAATACTCAGATAATGTTATGACTGAACTACTTGACTCTATTTTCACAGTATACTCAGCTATAGCAAACCACCACTTATAGCAAGGCAAATTAAAGTCACTAATTGTTTCATATGTGCAATGTGGGAATTGCAGTTTCATTTATAATGAAACTTTGATTACACTATAATTGTTCTGGTATAAAAATTATTCCATTTTCAGAGGCTTCTGCTGTGTTTTCAGACTCCATCTGTGTCTGCAGTAGTTTTTATGTTTTTTTGACTAGCATTGTGCAATCACATATCTTCAAGCTTCCCCAGAACTGTGATTCATATATTGCTTGATTCTCAAAACCTGGACAAACTCAAAAGAAACACTCTTGGTGGAAAAATGAACAGAAATGCAGTGGTTTGGATAGCCTGGCAAGTCCTGATTGTTCTGTACAGAATCCCGGGGGAAATACCAACTACTGCTTTTTACTTTACTTGGCAGAATTCTGTACTTGACATGTCCTCTAGTGCTTTTCCTCTTACAGAAAGCCACTGTTCCTTTCTGGAAGATGCTTCTGTGACTTCCTACCAGAGCTTATCTAGTAATTGCCTACAAAGTATGAGCATGCCTACACTGAACATCTGGAATGAGAAGACATCATTGAAAAGACCTTCACAAACTTGTTCCTAAGGTAATTAAATGCATAAATCATATTTCTCATGACCTTATCCCTCTTTAACATGTTTTGCTTCACACTCATCCATGAAGATCACCTCCAGGTGGTTATTGGTACAACTTTGAATGTTACAGTTTTTGATATTTCTCCTGTATGTTTGCACCGGTATGACAGTGGTTTGAGACTCTGAACTGTTTGTAGCAGGGATCTAATTTTCTTAGATTTCTATGTCTAATGCCCACAGGCTTGAAAGCTTCATAGAATAATACATAATAATAAGCTGAATTTTATCAGCTGTGCTTCCTTTACAACCTTTCCAATGTCCTCTCCTATTACAAAAGGAAACTGTAGCTATCAGCTGGCATAGGAGGGGAGCAACTCTATACCCTAGAAACCCTAGGGTAGTTACAGATAGTACAGTGAAGGAAGGAGTATTTGTAATTAATGTCAACAGATATGGGTATGAAGTGACTGACAACAGTGTGTAATTGTGGCCCAAAGAAGGGAGACTTGCAGCTGAGACCAAGGGTGTTGTATTCATGTCACTGATACCAGAATTGAACCGTGAAGTGAATATTCACATCACTGGAGTGAGAAGTATTCACTTTCCTCAAGATAAACTCTCTGCAGTCTGAAAGTGTGAGGAAAATGTGTTGGGCCACTTCCTGGGAATCCTTTTGTGAAAATGAAACAGGTTTCAAAAATATGAGAAAATTAACACCTCGAGTGAAACTGTTTTGCCAGATGACTTCAGCCCTTTAGTATTAAACAATCTTCCATGAAAAGACTTCAATTCTTCTGAGTAACAGCTGCAGTCATCAGCAGTAATATGCTTTAGGATTTAGCCAGCATTACTAATGAATTTTTATGTGTGACATACCTCTGGATGGAAAAACTACCATATTAACATTGAAAAGTGGAGCCAACTTAAACTGGATTATTTAGAGGCTTTTCCTATGCTTCCATTTTATAAATACTAATGACATGTTCTACTGCTCATGTTATAAATCGTGACACAGGCATTCACTTTTATATATTTGAGCACTACACTCTCACTATTTTAGAAGATCTCAGTATTCTCAGCTGGAGAAACTTGTATTACTTGTAAAAGTCTGTACATCACTACACAGAACCTGCAATCTTTCGAAAATTTCAATTATGGGGGTCTGGTGCCCTTAAAAATCTGTCTTAAAATTTCTTCTTGTGATTTTCATTTTATTCTGAAGGGTTTTCATCAGTCTTATATTTATCTCCTTGAAATTTCTGTCATTCTGAATTCATAAAGACTGAATTTATAGTAAATACATCTGCATCTTTCAATATGTCATGGAGTTCCAGGTAGGCTAAAAAAATCCTTTGATCAGTTATAATAAATGTCTTGGTTCAGACAATGTCAAAATTATCCATTAACAAATAACATTAGTGCTGAGGTACATCCCATAATTGCTTACCATCCAACTGTATTTGTGATTGAACCTAGAGACATCTGATGATGCTGGAAAAGTATAATTAGCAAATCTGATTGTAATCTATCATAAACCAAATTAACATATGGAAAATGATTCAGCTTATGCTTTCAAAATCTAAAGAGAATTCTTATTATGTTAGAATGTCTTACACTAGACACTGCCATGAAAAGAAAGAAAGGTAAAACTAATTAGAGCATTTCCTGTAAAAAGCACTTTTCACTACAAAGTTCCATATGTCAAAACTGAAGCTAATGAGAAGGATTGGTTTTAGCGAGTCAGTTTAATTTAAATTCCAAATTGTCAAAATACCTTGCTTTGATTCTGTAAAGGGAAAGACTTCTTTTCTGACATAAAACAAAAGTCTTGTTTTGTGATATAAGATTCTTTTTGTTTCTTTATTTGGAATTTTTTTGCAGCAATTTTCATTACTATGTCATGAAAAAAGTTTAAAAAATAGAAGTCAGTTATCAGAAAAAAAAATCATGTTTTGACTAAAACAGTCTTTTTTATATTATGGCATTCACACAGAATTTTTTTTCTTTTTCTCTTTGTCCTGAGTGAGCTTTGCAATCTCAAAAATTCCTACGGATCAGAGACCTGCTTTCAGTTCAGCTCTTGCACACATGTCAGCACTTGATTATCTCAGCATACTGTGCTATTGGTTTTAGTTACGAGTCACAAGACAACATCAGTATTGTAAAACTTATCCAAACTTCCAAATTCTTTGTATGGGTGCATATGTATTTTAGTGAGTCTTTTCAGACAGATGTAATTTTAAAATGGTTAACATTTTGCACCTTTTTTTCCCCAAAGATTATATTACATTATAAAAATAGCAGTTGTGTTTTGTTAGGCCTTTCTTTTCATCCATCAATAGACAGTTGATCCATCACTGTGTATTTCATGTGCAAATCCTTTGATTTTCTGTTATACACTTCCATTGCTGGTTCCATAATTTTTTATATGCAGTTCCTTTGATCTTAAATAAATTAATTTGGAACCACTAGTAATTGACTGAGTTTCCTACATAAAAGCATTTAATATACAACCTTTTGAACTCTGCTCTCTCACATGCTGAGGGAAATGTTAAAATTCATACCATGTTTAGCAGAACAGCAAACCTGGGCTTGGTCACATTCAGACAGAATTTTAAAAATAATGTCCTTGCAGGTAGCTTCTTAACTACTCACTGCTTAATTGGAAGTCTTTAGTTAAGACTGTGGTGTTGTCATAGCTAAGAGAAACTAAAGAGAAACTGCCTCTTTAGTAACAGCTCTGAAATCAGTGCAGGGGCTACGTGATAAAAGCAAAACCTTGACCTTCACACAGATCCTTATCATCAAGCAAACCTAAGCATCAAAGTGCTAGTTCAACAGACTACTAAGACTCCATTCAGAGGCAACTATCTGCTCCATCAGGTACAATTCTGTAGGATTTTGTCGTGAGCACATGAGCAGTCTGTTCCCAAAGTGACTAAGACTTTTGGTCAAGAGTGACGCAACACCTGTGCTGAAGCAAGGTGTTGTGTGTTGAAGCAAGATACAACCACTTTTTGTGGTTGATTGTTGGCCTGCAGATGCTTGGAGGCTCTGAACCAGCACTGTTATCCTGTGCTACATCCTGGCTTGGAGCTCCATGAGTATATGGCTGTTCCATATTTGGTTTATTCAAAGTGCACAAAAAGCAATTTTCCTGTATGGCATGCGGACCTACCCAAAGCAACTGCAAGGAGTACTTGTACCCCTTTCACCAGTAGCAGATCAAAAGGTCCTTTCAAGTAGAAGAGAGCTAGACACTAGATTCAAATGGCTGGTGCCTGTGGACGAGTAATGCAGTGAAACTATTGACAATTGTTCTACCAACCCTGTAATATAACTAATTCTTCATCTAGAGGGGGACTCAGTTAACTACTGCTCCAAGGACAGTCACTAAATCTGTGCAGGCACCATGTCATTCATTGTTGTTCATTTGGGTGCGCGGCTTGGGTCAGAGCAGATGTGGAGCCAGCAATCATTAACATACTGATACATATCTACCACTTATTGATGCAGTTAAGACTCCTGTGCATGTTCAACAGGACAGCTGAGAGGTCACAATGTCACAGGATAGTGCTTCTAAGGCAAACTCTGACCTTCTGAGGCATCTAACAAGGAAATGAACAAAGGCTTCAAATCATCAGTCTTTCACCCTACCAATAACCAATAAGGGTCACCCCATAAGTTGCTGACAGATCCTACTGATGGTTACACTTAGCAGAATTAACCTAACTGACTCGGACCAAGGTCTCAGTTTCTATGACCCATATTGGAAACCTCAGACTTAATCTCAAAATATGCCATCTGATTGAGTTTTCTGCAGGGTCTGGGCAGGCTTGAATTAGGGCTACAGAGAATTTAGGTTAAAATACTCCCACACACTTCCAAATCTTCCTGCAAGGCACTACCGAGGGAATGTTCTCTTGGCACTCTAAGAGCTGTAGAAAAATCAGTAAGAGGTGAACTCCATCTCTTCTGAGTGCAGATGGATAAGTGAAGGGCAGGGAGGACATGGGATGATGCGTAGTTGTGGGGGATGTTCATGACCAAGTTAGTGCAGGTGCTCGCACTCTGGCTGGCAGCACTCAGGATAAACCAAAACCAGTAAGTCCCTATCCTGCTTCAATTTTCTGAGAAATAAAGAAGACATCACTCAACTATAACCCATAGATTGTGTAGCATATGCAAGAATAAAATCAAACAGTTGCCTAATATGTCATTAGAAGAACAACCATCCAGTTCATTATCTGGGATATTTTCCTGACAGACTGTAGAGGGATCCTTAACTGTCCTGAATACCACCTTGATTCCTAATGCACTGTATTCTCAACTTAATTTCTCAGAAAAGGAATGGTTCTGTCTAAAAAGACCCACTTTCAGAATACTGTTTCCTATCAGGAGGCACCACAGCTTCCTTAAGATTACAAGCATCCAGTTTGTGGCCAAAAATATTCTAATGCTTTATTCATCTCCATAGTTTCTGTTTTTAATATTCCCTCTCCCACCAGCTGGGAAATCAGGCAAAAAATAAAATCATAATACATTGATATTTATCTTAATGGAATATCTTCATGGTATGGAACTGAGTGTAAAGGAGAACACACAGTTACAATGGCATCTTCATGACAGAGTTAAAGACAACAATAATTTAGCAGCTTAGTCAGCAGCAACACATTCACAACTAAATCCAAAGACAGAAGTCCTTAGCTTTGTGGCCTTAGTGTATACAGCAGCTCACCTCCAGCCAGCCAGATTGCTATTACGGGAGGTGGGATTTTGCACCCTTACACTCAGTTTGTGCTCAGCACAGATGCCTCTTCTACACAAGTTTTGCCATGACCCTGAGGTTGTGCTAAACATTAGAAAATTATATCAAACATATAGCAGAACAGGAGCTGTTAAAGGCTTAGCATGCACATCCATCACTATCCAAGAGTGTCCATCTGAAAGATGTCTGAGCAGAGATGGTGGGTTTTGACTGGAAGTTGCCATCTATCTCCTACCACTGAATTCTGACATGGATTGATTTGGCCTTTGCTCCATATTGCCTCCTCTGAGATACAGAGTCAAGAGGTAAGAAGATTTGGTATGTCTCAAGTTAGTGCTAGATAATCATCCAGCATCAGATGGTGCTCAGTGCTCAAAGGTTAAACCCTATCACACCAACTTCAGGACTGTGCATTCAAATTTTGGATCAAAGAAAGCTAGATGAACCTCAAAATTAAAAAGTTTTCCACCTGATACAGATCTAGACGTCAGGACAAGCAGGAGCCATAAGGATCACAAAAGCAATAGCAGAAAATATCAGCATCTGCTCAGGCTTCATCCAGAATAGAAATTATGTTATGCTGTGTTATGTTTACTGGAATCCAAATTCTATATATTGTTGGGTGAAATATGCTAAAGTTTGATTGCTTCCTGTCGTTCTGCATGAAAATTCCACTTTGTGATAATAAATACTGAACCATAAACCTCTTCAGAGTTCAGAAAAGATTTCTTGTTTTCAGAATATTCTTCTGATGTTACAACAATGTGACTCAGGATTTACTACATATGGCTGTTTCTTTTTAATCTAGCGTACTTAGCTTCAATGTCAGTTAGACACTCCCCCTAGAGCTACACGAAAAATGAAGTCTTGATCATTGCTCAGCTTTACAGAAATCCAATGCAAGTAATTATGAGCTGAACCCTGAGAAGATCACACTTACATGAGAGAATAAAGGAGCTTCGTGAGAGCGAATACTCAGACAACTGAGCAGCAGAGACAAAACCAAGTGTAGATGTGCTTAAGGTGCTCACTGCCTCCATGCTGCATGCCGACCTGAGACCACCAATCACCTGAACTCCAGGATCCCCTCACCTCACCATTGCCCAGAAAGCAATGATCCAGGTGACAGCACTTCTGGGACTGAGGCAGGAGGCAGACATATGAAGGAGCAGGGACAGGGATCACCCTTCAAACAGGGGGCTGCTCCAGCCAGGAAAGTCTTACCCTCTCCCAGTGGCTTCTCTGTCTTTGATCCGTTTGGGTTTTTGACAGTTTTGGGATAGAGTTATCTTTTCAGAGGGATCTTTGGTTGAAACTTAAAAAAATCATCATTTTAGGGACTGTGTTGCATTAAGTTATTTTGGCAGGAAAGAACCTCTCCTGCTCCCGTTTTATGTTGTCTTTATTTACCACTGGGTGAAATAAACAATACAGATTAAAAAATAGGCTTGCTTGTATTTTACTTCTCTTTTACTGCATTTTCTCTTTGGATTTCTACATCATACCTTTAAATTTTTCCCTGTTTTTTGTCAAAGCTACCAAAAGATAACAAGTGAAACAGGACATTTCAGTGCTGCAGAAATTGATCCATTCCAAATGAAATTACTTTTGATATGGAATGTTTTTCAAAGTAATCCTTTTTTATTCTGCCAGACCCACTATTCAATTTGCAGATCTGAAATTAAATAGATGTATAATTTACTATGAGTCCTGTATGACTTCAGAAGAATTACAATGTTCTATATTTTTTTTAATTTTATTTCATCCATCCTTAAGGAATATTTTGGGAACTGTTAAATGTGTGTACTTTCTTAAAATAAAGAACTGTTGAATGAGCAGAGGTACAATTTACCTTTTCTAGTCTACATCAGAGTTGTTATATTACTATACTGTAAACACACTGCAATAACTGCTAATGGTGAGTCTCAGATTTAAGTGGCAGAATCCTCAACAGTCGGCCTATGGACAACTTCACTCCTGGTGTCATTGACACTGAGGAATTCTGATGAACCACAGTGAAATGAAAACTTCTGAAACTTTTGTTTGTTTAGCCCTTTACAACATAAAGTCGCACAATTGTACAAACTGCAAATGCAGTAAAGGTCTTCTTAAATAACAGTGAGTCTGTTCAGTTCACAGGGGTTTTTTTTACTTTTTTTCAGTCCTTATAACTTTGCATTTAAACTAAAACAGACGTAAATGACTATTGTTCGGATCTGGTGGCATTTGAAGGTACTAAGTAGGAAAGAGATAAAACAAATAATTATGTAGCTTATACTTGTGGGGTGATTGACAAGAGTGCTGCAAAAGGCGGGGCAGTATAGGTTAGGAGTCAAAGCATGTTTACAAGACACATGGTTTTGTAAAAATTATGTTACATATTTTCCTATATTTTTCATAAAAATTTATTCCATAGATCTGCTAGCTTACTACAGACAGTCTATTAGCCTGCCATTCCTTATTCTTTGCTTCTGGCACATAAAATTTATACAGTTCCTATGTATTTTGGCAATCACAGGGGCGATATTGAGAACCAAGGAAAAGTATCTTTTCATATTTACACTGCTTTATGCCTGAAGACTTGCCATCTAATATTAAACAGCTGATTTAATATTTGACACATATTAGTAGTGCCTCAGATATCTATTAGTAGTGCCTAGCATCTCTCCACCCGTATTTGTCCATTAAATATCTTTGACTCTTTTGTAATGCAAACTAGCTGAATGATAGTTTCCCAGGAGTACAGAACTGTTCATGGTGTTCAGCATCAGTGTTTGATTTGTGCTTTTGGCTGTGGCAGTGAATGGACCTGCAGCTCCCCTTTGTGCTAGCTGAATCTTTCTCAAAGAAGAAGAAGAAAATATAGCTGTATTACATGGAAATGCAGGTAATTTAAGGATTGCAAAATATTCAGTGCTGAAAAGAAAGCTGCCACAAAATCCATTGGAAGAACAGAGTAAGTGCAACTGGAGAAATTAATAAAACTCGACCAGTGGAATTTCTCACATAAGATTCTTGAGAAGTGGGCCTGCATGAACCTCAGGAGGTTCAACAAAGTCAAGTGCAGGGTCCTGCAAACAGGCTAAAGCAATCCCTGATAATAGTACGGGCTGGGGGGGGTGAAGAGATCAAGAGCAGCCCTGCTGAAAAGGACCTGGAATACTGGTGGATGAAAAGCTGGACACAACACAACAATGTGCGATTGCAGCCCAGAAAGACAATCAATATCCTGAGCTGCACCCAAAGCAGTGTGGCCAGTAGGTCGACGGAGGTGATTCTGCTCCTCTACTTCACTCTTGTGGGATTCCACCTGGAGTACTGCATCCAGCTCTGGGGTCCCCAACATAGGAAGAACATGGGTTTGTTGAAGCAGGACTAGAGGAAGGTCGTGAAGATGATTCAGGGATGGAGCACCTCTCCTATGAAGAAAGGTTGAGAAAGTTGGGGTTATTCAGCCTGAAGAAGAGAAGGCTCCGAGCTGACCTCATTGTGGTCTTTCAGTTCCTGAAGAGGACCTACAGGAAGGCTGGAGAGGGACTTTTCACAAGGACATGTAGTGATAGGATTAGGGGGAATGGCTTTAAACTGAAGTTTAGATTAGACAGTGGGAAGAAATTCTTCACTATGAGAGAGTGGAATAGGTTGTACAGAGAAGTTGTGGATCCTCCATCCCTATTTCAAGGCCAGGCTGGACAGGGATTTGAACAACCTGGTCTATTTGGAGATGTCCCTGAACATCCAGGGGACTTGGAACTAGATGACCTTTAGAGGTCAAATTCTTCTATGATTCAAAATGATATGGAAATTCTCTAGGGTCTGATGTATTGAACAAAGTGAACCTTTTAGGTTATGACTTGGCCCTAAAGCAGTAGGGCCTTAAATAATGATAATAAATTTAAAAAATAATAATAATTTTAAATAATGATACTATTATTATTTTAATATAAAATAAATATTCAAAATAATTATAATAAAATAAATAATTTGAAATAATTATAATATTCAACATGGATTAATTTAATTTGAAATAGGACTCAATCCTTCGTAAGCACTGAAGAAGTGAGCTGCTAGATGTGATTTTATAAGCTCAAGCTCAGTGATTTTTGTGTTTCTTT
Organism: Oxyruncus cristatus; assembly: GCA_013399855.1. NCBI lineage: Eukaryota > Metazoa > Chordata > Aves > Passeriformes > Cotingidae > Oxyruncus > Oxyruncus cristatus. The sequence continues at coordinate 146,440 of VXAY01007029.1, forward strand.
TCAATATTCATCTTCCTCACTACAGATCATACAGATAGGCAGCCTGAGATCTGCCTTAGTCACACCTACAACTGCAGACTTTGTGCCAAAGCTGCAGGCACATTCAGCAGATGGCTAGGAGCTTTTAGGGGTTGATGAAACAAACACATGGAGGCATTGTCAACATCTACACATAGGCAAGTAAGAGAGATTTTCCCTTTCACACACACAGCCACTCTATTTGGGGAACTAAAATGCAGATTTTAAAAAAAAATCCAACTCAAATTTGGTAGAAAAAATAGGACACTGACACCAGAAATGAAACTCCCACAGGAGTCTTATACTAAAGATTACCCCCAAATAGTCAGAAGTAGCTCTGACTTGCATTAATATTTTCATGTTTGTATTCATAGTCCTCTAAAAGTCTTACTGCTTCTTTTTCTTCTTTAACGTCAGACAGTCACATGCCTGTGAAGTGTTTTGCTTGACTTGGGAGGGGAGTACACTTCTGCTTCTCTATGCTAGATTATTAATTATGCTAAAGACTTTTCTGCCTACTAATGAGAGAAGGAGAGGATGAGCTCTCACCAAGAGCTTTTCTTTGAAGTGAAAATCTTTAGTAGAGCCCTCTCATTTTTAAGGACACTATAATCATCTTGATGGGAGGAAAGAAAAAAACAGGATTCTGGCTCTGTACCTATCTTCCTCCCACTCTCCCCCTTATTTTCACTTTCTCTCTCCTTCATGCACATGTGCACACACACATATACACACACACTCTCTCACTCTCTGGGCTATGGAAGTAGCAACCTGCAATGCATGTATTTTTTAAACTGCATGTTTACATCCACACAGGTATAGTTATCTTTTCAAAATGGACCATACCTGTAACACATACATGCCAACACTCACACACCATCCTTCAGGGCCCTTGCTCTTATTCTTTTTAGTACATTTTTATGGTTTTGACCTTTATTTTTTGCGCACATCCTGTCAGATCTTTTGCAAATGAATTTCATAGACACAAATATTTGCTCTAAAGTAATCTGGAATTATAAACACCCACACACAAGGAGACTTTAAACATGAATACTTTGCTATGGAAATACTTGCATTCTTCACTCAGGGAATAAAATCTGCATCTTGTCTGACCACCTCCAACCAGATAGCACAGCTCAAGTTACAATTATGCACCATAATTCCCTGTGATAGAAGTATAGGGAAAATAATGTATTCAAATGCATTCAGATAAATAATTTTAAAGTAAAATTGGAGGATGCTCAGCAAGCAGGAAAAAAGCTCAGTAGCCTAATATGATATTTCTTGGGAATATCTCTGTCTGCCCTTAGGCTGATATATTCTTTGGGAACACTTTAATGCAGTTCCTATAATTAGCAAGTACTTCATAATCACCTTTGAGAGAATGAAATCTCTCTGTAACACTCCAGTGTATTTTGCAGACATTG
>VXAY01007029.1:147968-197501 GCA_013399855.1 Oxyruncus cristatus
CCAGGCGGCTTACGCATTGGTTCCCTGTAGCAGACTACATCTCTCTTCTGTGAGAAATACTAGTGAAATCTTGGTCTCACTGAAGCCCCTGGGCATTTTGACAGCTGCTTCCCCAGCAATCCAGCTTGCGGAATGTCTTCATTTGCAATGTGCAGAGATGGGGCGGGGCGGGGAGTTGAGAAGTATGTGTGGACAAAGTCATGTGCTCTTTTCCTTACCTGGATAAGGAGGTCACATGTGGGCTGGGCCCCTGCCTGGGGAGGCAGCTGGCAGCTCTCTCCCTCTTTCCTGGTCATTTCCCCTGTGCCCCTTGGGCACTCCTGTTCTGCTCTACGCACCCCTCTCCGACTCACACCCCGAGGCTATGATGTCTACAGGCAAAATGTGTTCCTTCAAATAAGATTAACTGCCTGTGATAGTATGGAAAGATTATCATGAGGTTTTTAACTCTTTGAGTGTCCTGGGACAAACTCTGTCTATGGGAGGACCCTTCCAGCTGCCACTGCTGCTTGCCAGCATGTCTTCTATTGAGTTGGCATGCTGAGAGATGTAAAAATGATGTCTCAATATCAATCTGATATATTATCATGCTTGGTAATTATTCTGTCAAGTGTCTTATGAGAGGAGAGAATGGAAGAAACAGCTGTGCAAAACTGGGCAAGAACTGTTGTTCTTGTAAATATCTTTGAGCTTGATGTTCAGTAATTGCCTAGCTGTAAGAAGGACCAGAGTTTGTAAGACATATTTCATTTGATTGTAAAATTGGCTTGGAGAAGGAAATGTTTAGAAAAGAAATTGTGTGAAAATTTTACTTCTGATACTGCTTCCTAGGTGTTTGAGAACTTAAAAAGAACAGATGACTGAAAAAACCAAACCCAAACTGTTTTAATGCAATTTTTCTACCTCTTTTTTTTTTTTTTTTTTCTCTACAAACTTGAATTTGATTAGAGAGGGTTGCACAGTTACAAAATACATTAGTTGATTACAGAATACTCCCCGGACCCCATGAATCCCTGTACCTCCTCCTGTTCATAAGCATCCCCAATAAATTCCCTATTTCTCATTTTGAACCACAGAAGACTTTTATGACATTTCATGTTAAAATGTATTTACCTGAAATAATTTCTCAGAAGTGATCTACAGGATTTAGACTGCCCCAGAGTATTCTGAATGATTTAGACTGTGATAGTGCTCTATGACTCAAAAAAACAGAGCAAAAATACGTAACCAAATGTCTCTGTGGTAATCTGAGTAGACCAAGCCTGCACCTTATGTACAATATAACACATAATAAAATAGCTCTTTGATTTCCTGTAGAATTTCTAATGTAATCATGTCATAGTGTTGTTCAACAACTACTGAAATACTTGGAGGGAAAAGTTGAAGACAACTGAACAAAAACTAGGCAGTATTTTTGTTCAGCTAAGTTGTTGAAGGGGCCTATACTTTTCAAGTACCTGCAAGCAACTAATTAATAGGGTGATTTGTTCACTGTTGGAAAGTCGAGGGGAAGACTAAAGCATTTGTAACACTAACATCCCATGCAAGGATAAGTTGGATTAATGGTTTACAAGATGTTCTGGGTAAAGTAACTCTTTCACCTGCAGGGTTTTACATAGGCAGGCATGTGCGAAGTCTGTTTGCAGTACTGCAGGGTTGGCATGCACTGTTTATGTAGATTCTACCTGAAAAGCTGGTAGTGATTTCATGCCATCAGAATGAATTTGGAACAGAATTCATTGCTCTTTCCAAGAGAGATAATTTGTGAGAAGCACTCCTGCTGCAGGTTAGACTTGTTCTGTCTTTAACCTTCACACCTTATGAACCATATCCTTTCAAGGAGGATGATATAAGGGTATTGAAGGACTTTGGTCAAAGTGTAAGACCAAATTCATAAGTCCTAGATTCTTTAACTGTATCTAGTGGCCTGAAGCTTGTCATCTGACTTTTTATGTGCCTCAAATTCATCTGCTCTGAAACTGTAGCCCAGAGAATCAAATCATACTGTAGAGCAGAGTCAGTGTAGATACATATGTATACGTATAAACATGTCTACATGCAGATATCAGTCAATTAGCCTGATAAACCTAAATCATTCTATGACTTTCTAAGCTATTGAACATTCAGGCAGGTTTGTTTTAGCTATGGGTTAAAATAGCTATGTAAATCAGACATTTCCCTTTTCAATCCCGGACACTGACAGAGAATGTATATAGGGCTTATCCCCTTAAGTACAGTAGGAGTAAAGAGCAGTCAGCCCTTTCCCTGCTCTCCATTCCCAGGAGTGCTTTTCCAGAGAGTTCTTGTCGTAAGAATGTCTGACTTTCCACCCAAGATGAAGGTGACTATGCTTTTCTTACCATCTGTTTTCTTCTTTCACAGCTTTCAAGAGGTACAAGGAGACCTCTTGGACCATGAGCCTTGTTTGCCATGAGACCAATTGCCTGGGGCAGCAAGTTCTAGAAACTCCCTTTTTCTCTTAGTACAAAGGGCTTTCATTGTCTCTTCTGCTCAGTCATAAATGTGTCTTGCACATGTGGAAGGGTTGAATACAGTCTCTAGCTGTACGGCAATAAAATTATCTTCAGATGGGAACTGTCCATACTTAATAGGCTACAGTACCTTCTCATGCTCTGTAACAATAAGTTTGACACAAACATTAAAAATTCATTAAAATGTATTCTAAAATACTTTATAGATTATATTTTTTCTCACATGGAGGTCCTAGCCTGGCTCTCGTTCAAGATGATGCAAAGTAAATTGCTACCCTTGTGTGACCTTACTTTTGCTAAATAATAACAGAAGGAGTAAGAAATTCAGAGACACACAGTCAGACCAGTTCAGTAACAAGGGTTACAGAGACTTCTCTGTGTCATATTCAGTTACATTTAAACGTAATATGATATGACGTCTTTTAAAATAGTCACTCCCTGCATGCTGTTTTCAAGTCAAGCACCCACAAATGAGTCTTAAGAGATGAAAAAACTACTAAAGATTGGAATTGTAAGCCCATTTATCTCAGACTGTCACACCTGCCCAACAAGATGACTTATCTCAAGATGGCTTGTCTTGGAGATGAGTACCAAAAATACGTTCACTGTTTTTTCCCAATAACCCTCTCAGAAAGAATAATCAAAGGGGTTTGTTTGGTACTTGTTAAAGAAGAAGCCATGTGACAGGGTAGGATTAGTCCCTAAATATATATATATATGTATATATATATATAAAACTCATTAAACTTCACACAACTCTGTAAACACTTCCCCTTCTGAGGAAGAAACATGTTCCCTGCTTCTTTTCCAGCTAGAATAATTGCAGTGTATTAAGACACACAAGGTAGATCAGAGCAAAGCTTGTTCGGAGTTCTCATTTTAACTGCACGTTATGCAGTTGTATTGTAATATATTCAAACTGACAGCTTCATTATGGAGAATTAATCTAAATTGTGTCTAGACATATATTTGCAACCACAAACATCACAGAGACTGCTTGGTGGCTGACTGCTCAGAGGAATTAAACAAGAAAATCACAGGCTTAAACTTTATAAATAAATGGTTACATTGATAAGCCAAGGAATAAATGAGTTTAGGCCATGCTTCAGGAACAATACCAAAACCTTCTCCCTAGAATTTTGCTACTTTACATGCTTCTTTGCCAGTTTACCATTTTAATTTTCATCCCTTCTGCTGTAGGGATGCAACCCTGCTGTAATGCTACCACAGCCTCAGAAGCCTACACAGCGAGAGTGTAGGGAAGTCACAGCAAGCCACAGGAAGCATTACATGATTCCTGCTTCTGTGCAGTAAAAATGCTTGGATATGCCCTTACTTGGAAAGAATATTGTGAATCTCCTAGTCTATTTTAAGTCAGGTGTGTCGAGAAGCCTAGCTACCATTTCAACATTACTAAAGTTAGAGATATCAATTTAGTGCTCTTCTACCATTAGCAGTGATGGGGAAAAAGGAGGCTTGTAGTCCACGATGTTATTACTTATTATTTGTAAGGACAAAGGCTTTAGGAACAAGGACGATTTAGAACTTTCCATCTAGAGATAAATTTATTACCCAGCTGTAAAAAATCCACAATATTGCCAGTGGATGATGCATTTAATAGTAATTTTAAAGACTGACTGTATACAGTACTTCATCCTAAACTCACGGTAAAAGCTTTTAGCTGCAGGGCAAGGGACAGCATATGAGAGGTTTGGTGTTTCACAGTAGCTACAACTTTCAGTAGAGGTCTCCAGGCAGCTGAGCACACAGGAGATACCTAACCTGATAGCTGCACCGCCAGAGGAATCTCCATGTCATCAGAAAGCACCTTGCTGCTGAGTTATGACAGCAGTCCCCTGTGGCAACGTGGGGACAGCATGTACCCAGCTCCAGAGGAAATGAAATGCTCTCTAGCCTCCTGTGGGGTTAGTGGCAGGGGATGGCCTCTGCCAGCCCATTTGGTTTTGAGATCTGCATCTGCTGTAATGCAACCTTCATGCAGCTGTCCAGAAGGGCTGGGGACGGCTAAGGGAAGAAAGTGGGCTGAGCCCAAGTAGGAGAGAATTAGGTGCTGGGCAGGAAAAATTTAAGACTTCAGACTGCTTCAGCTCCTGGACTCTGCGTGCCACAATGTTCTGGAAAGCACTGGTGATTTTTACACTTGACCCACAACAGTGAATTCAACTCCTTGACTTGCCTTTTTTCTCCGTGGGGAAGCAGGAAAAATGAGCATAGGCATAGCCCTCAGTAACACGTCTAAAGAACTCCCCGCCTGGAGAAGGTTTACACTCATCTGACTCTGAGAGCAGGCAGAACTACTGTCTGTGGAGATGTGCCTGCAGATACACCAGGTGAAAACAGAGCAGTGCAAGCATTGTACATGTCCTACAGAAATAGGGGTGAGATAAGAATGACAGCACACAGGAAGGTCAAATTAATTTCTTAAGTTTACCCGAAAGGCCTGTGCCAAACACACTTCCTGAATCCTGGGTGAGTAACTGTGAGTGCAGTGGAGGTTTACCTTCTGGAACACTGTTGCTGCTATTAAAGCACATCTAATAAATGCTTTAAGTGCTCTGTCAGAAGTGTTTAATAGTTATTTAGAAAGCAGAAGTAGAAATGTGAGCGAGTGGTATTAGTTAGCCACTGCTAGATGCTGGCTTGCATTTCTGGTCCCTGCTGTTAAGGGAGGTTAAGGAAATACTAGAGAGGTTTCAAAGTGAAGCCACAAAACTAGCTTGTGGGCTGCCAAGCAGACTATGGGAGATAAGACATAAGTTCCACAATTTATTCAGTTTACTGAAACAAAAGAAGCCTGAGGTGATTTGAGTGTTTTGCCCAAGTGTTAGCACACAGGGTCCATCTGTGAGTATCTGAGAATAGAGAGCTTTCAAACTTTTACTGACAAAGGCGTGACAAGATCCAATCACTGATAAATGTCCTTCAGTGGGAGAAACTCCAAATCACAACCTGCAATCAGTGGTAAGTACCTCACATGATTGCCTTTAGGCTATGAAAGAATTCCTTCTCTCTGCCTCTAAGATATATTTTGATTACTTCACTACCCACCCTACCACTTTCTGAAGTGTCAGACCTTGGTCTGTAGTTGGAAACAGGACAATGATACTGGCAGGAGGCACTATATAGTCTCAGCTTTCTGCTTTGTTTATCTTCCTCTGGTGGTCAGGCTCACAGCAATGGCCAGATTTAGGGTAAGAAAAGTGTTTTACTCCAAAAGATAGTCCAGCAGGGTCTTGAGAGTTTTTTTTTTTCCTTTATCTTCAGCAAGGATTACAGTTTGCAGGCTGGAATTCCTCACTGGCCCAGGTGCCTTCAGGGTGCAGATACTTGGTTGTTTCTTCTTTGCTTTTTCTCTGAAGAGCTGAAACGCTTAGTATAACCAATACTTTGTATAACTTTAGTCTTTGGGACACGCAGGAATTCAAACAGTTCTCTCAGGCCAATAAGAGAACATCACTACCCAAGTTAAATTTTTCAAACAAAGTCACACAAAGTCCTTCTCAGCCACTGGCCCATCCTGACAATGCCCAAACTCCTCATGCAAGTCCCCCCGGCTGGCAGTGAAGAGCAACTTAAAGCCTGTCTCATTTCTGTTCCCCATCAGGATCAAGAAAAGGGAACTCTTTCTGCTCATCTCCCCTTAATTAAACTTAATCTAGCTGCTGTTCTAAGAATATTCCAAACCGAGCTCAGTGCATTCAAAATGCAATGGCAGTCGCTTTTAAAATGTAGCTGGAGAAGAAGAAAGTCTTTAGATCCCTGGTAGAGGGTTAAAAAGCCCAACTGAGTTGCCGGTCAGTTGACACAGGTTTAATTAACCTTTCTCTGCCTGCGGGAATTTAAATTTCAGAGGAAGAAATCTTTGCTTCTGGCACACCTTTGAGCACTAGTTAAAAGGACATTTTGCAAGCAGATAAACAGCCAACATCAATCCTGATAGAAAGTGTACTGTTCACTCAGTGTTTGAAGGAAGAGCACTGACATATCCTTTCTAATGTAAATTAAAGCCTGGGATTACTAAGTGAAAGTACTCAGATACCCATCAGTAAGGAGATTTGGAATACAGGAGTTTTAGCCCGGTTGTCACAGTAGCCCACCAGTTTGGCTCCTGCTTTTATCCATTCTGTGGCGTGCAGGGCTCCCCCCTGCACTGTAGGAGCTTGTACATGGTTGTCCTTTTGTGAACTTGAAGCTTAAAGTTTTCAGAGATTTGCAGCTAGATGAGAAAGAAACAAAGAAAGGCTATGCCAGAACAGGAAACCTAAAACTAACTGTTGGTATATGGTCACTTCTGTAAGCTGCCCATGAGAAATACCTGGGCTTTTACAAAATCTTTTGTCACAAATTAAGTTATTCTGTGAGCAGAAGGGAAAAAAGGGCCATTAGTGTAAACCAAGAATTATTGGCATCCTTCTTTCAGTCACATTTTTAGATTTTTTTTAATGGGACACATCGAAGTGATCTGTCTGTATATGTAGCTCTGTTTCCCCTTAGCTTTTGAACCTACTCATTGATTTGACTCAAATTCAAGACAAGAATAAAACCCTCTAAGGCTTTTACTGCTAGAACATTATTCTGGAGAGGAGTTGAAAGGTGAAAAGGTGCAAGGATAGGGAACAAAAAAATCTTAATATTGGTCTGTTAAATCAGCCAAGACATACAGGTCTGTAAGAAACCTGATTTATGTTTTGTACTCATTGCTTTTATCTGACTTTCTCTTCCTTTCTGCAGTTAATATCCACAGTTTCAGAGGGGTCTGAGTCTCACTTATAGACCCCCCCAATAGCTTCTGTTCTTATGACCCTTGCAGGAACTTTGCAGGAACAGTATATCCAAGGGTTGCCAAATTTGGTTCAAATCAGCCGACAAGTTCTGTGATTACTGAAGCAGAAAATATATGCAGGGTGCTGTTCCAGCAGAAATGGAAAAGCTTGTCAGCCCTGAAGCCATGAACAAACCACCTGATACCAGCCAGAGTTAATGAAAGGAGAACCAAGCTACTTTACCCACTCCAGCATATTCCCCTTAAAAGCACAGGTTGAAATGGAGACTAGTGGAAACTAGTTTGTTGCTTCTGAATGGTTCAATTTCTGCTTATGATTCATCAATAGAAGAGCGGGCTACAGCACGCAAGGAGGTTTGTTTGGCCAGCTGTGAGCCTGAGCAAGTCCAGACTCATGTAACCAGTCATCACTTTCTCACTGTTAGTATAGCCATGTGGAGCTCTCTGTTGTTGTTCTTGGAAAGAGCGGGTAAGGATGGAGGGAACACGTGGATGAAATATAGCTCCAGGACAGTGAGCACCATTTGATCAACATGTGGAAAGACATGGGAGAGGATCATGCAATGTGCTATCTTACAAACAGATCGTTGTATCCTGGCTGTCTCAATATTACAGAAATATTTAAGAGGTTGCAAAGTGATAAGTAACTTCCATGTCCAACATTACAGGGTGAGAATCTTGTTAATGACCTTATTCATTCACCATGGTCAAAGTGCAGTTATTAAAAAAGGCACGTTTCTTATTTTTGTTCTTTTTATGCACTTTTTCTGTACCCTTATGCATTTCAAAAACTCTTAACATAGAAGAAAAAAATTAAAATCACATTTTCTAGGCAACACAATCAAAATAATTATAGTAATTTTATTTTCTCCAAAATTACATTTGATATCTGCTTCTGTGGTATAAATATAACCCATCCTACCATGTAATAGAAGTTAGTTTTAAACAGTGCACAGTTATACAGCTCATGTGAAGTCTGATTCTATTTTCAGTTATTAGCCATGAAAGCTACCACTGTACAAACTATCAGTTCAGTGACAACCATTTGGTGGGTAATTGCATAACTTACATTAGCTCAGTGCCACATGTCAGCTAAGGTATGAAGCCATTGTTCAGGAGTAGCTCTGTGTCTGATCGCAGCATTCTTTAACACATCTGTTGAGGAAATTTCTGCCCTGTTTGTATTTACACTAATGGCTTTATATACACTGTTAAGGTAGAGAAAAGAAGCCTTAAACCAAGTGTAATTTGCTCAAATTCCTTCCTCTGGATCCTTTCACACTTCCTGAGCTGTGTGATTATAAGCTGTGTATCTGCATATTGGTCAAGAACATCTGTATGTTTTCATACAGATGATCATATCACTGCGAGTGCACACATGCAGCACAGATAATCTCTGCAGGAGTAATAGTCATTCATATGTTGGCATGTGGGATTTACTGTTTAGGTCTGACTCACAGTAGAGCAAGTACAGGAAAAGTGAGCTCAGGGAAATGTTTACCCATCCAGGGAAATATTGTACCCATCTTAAAACAAGTAGTAAGACCCTGAGAGCTACTGATCTGTCTGTGTCACCTCTGTGCCTGGGAAGACAACAGGACAGATCTTACTAGAAGCTCTGCTAAGGCACATGTAAGACAGAGGTGATTTGAGACAGCCAGCCTCGCTTTACCAAGGGCAAGGCCTGCCTGACTAACGTAGTGGCCTTCTATGATGGAGTGATTACATCAATGGACAAAGGAAGGGCTATGGATGTCATTTATCTGGACTTTTGTAGAGTCTTTGACATGGTCCCCCACAACATCCTCCTTTCTAAATTGGAGGGAGACGGATCTGATGAGTGGACCGTTAGATGGATAAGAGAGTGGTTGGACAGTCGCATCCAGAGGGTAGTGGTGAGCAGCTCAGAGTCCTGATGGGCATAGTGACAAGTGATGTCCCTCAGAGATCTTAGAGGGACCAGTATTATTTAATATCTTCATTAATGACATAGATGAAAGGATCAAGTGCACCCTCAACAAATTTTCAGATGAGACCAAGCTGAGCAGTGCAGTTGACACACTTGAAGGACAGGATGCCATCTGGAGGGACCTGGAAAAGCTTGAGAAGTGGGCCCATGGGAATTTCATGTGGTTTAACAAGACCAAGTGCAAAGTGCTGCACCTGGGCCATGGCAACCCCTGGTGTCAATACAGGCTGGGGAATGAACTGACCAAAAGCAGCCCTGCTGAGAAGGGAGTTGAATGAGTGGCTGGACATGAGCCAACAACGTGCACTTGCAGCCCAGAAAGCCAAACTTGTCCTGGGCTACATCAAAAGCAACATGCGCAGCAGGTCAGGGGAGGTGATTCTGCCCCTCTACTCTGCTCTGGAGACATCCCACCTAGAGTGCTGCATCCAGCTCTGCAGTTCCCAGCACAGGAAGGACATTGACCTTAAGCTCTACCAGGGGAGGTTTAGGTTGGATATTAGAAAGAAGTTCTTTACAGAGGGAGTGATCAGGCATTGGAATGGCCTGCCCAGAGAGGTGGTGGATTCACAATCCCTGGAGGTTTTTAAGATGAGGCTGGATGTGGCACTGAGTGCCATGATCTAGTAATCACAATGGGGTTGGATCAAGGGTTGCATATGATGATCTCAGAGGTCTCTTCCAACCCAGTTAATTCTATGATTCTATGACCTGTTGGAGCAAGTCCAGAGGAGGGTCAAGATGGTTAGAGATATGGAGCAGCTCTCCTACAAGGAAAGGCTGAGAGAATTGGGCTTATTTGGCCTGGAAAAGAGATGGCTTAGGGGTGACCTAATTGCAGCATTCCAGTACCTGAAGGAAGCCTACAAGAGAGATAGAAGGTGACTTTTTACAAGGACATGTAGGGACAGGACAAGGGGGAATGGATTCAAACTAAAAGAGAAGAGGTTCAGATCAGATATTAGGAAAAAATTCTTTACTGAGAGGGTGATGAGATACTGAAACAGGTTGCCCAGAGAAGTTAAGGATGCCCCATTCCTGAAAGTGTTCGATGCTAGGCTGGATGGAGCTCTGAGCAACTTGGTCTAGTGAAAGATGCCCCTGCCCATGGCAAGTGGGTTGGAACTAGATGATCTTTAAGGTCCCTTTGAACACAAATCATTCTATATTCTATGATTCCACGCAGAGCAAGTACATAAACATAGCAGATGGATTCCTGTATTCCTATCTGGGAAATCACTGACCCCAACGGAGATCCTCAGGGCTGCAACAATAGATGAGGACTAGGGCCAAGTATGAAGAAAGGTGAGAATAAGTGGCAGGATAGCAGTTCCATAGTGATTAACTCAATATAATTTAAATCGCTTAAACATTTCACTCCAAACTGATGAAATATTGCTTTTGGCACAATGTATCCACGCTTCTCTACGTCTTTGCGGCCAGCCTGCCCTCCTTGTGATGTTGAATTGACTGCATGTTTGACAGCCGTGTCACCTTCGCTGACTTCTAAGTAGGCATTTCCTTCACTCTCTGACCAGCAACTTGACAAGCAGTGCATCAAGAAGATGAAAAGGAGTTGTTTTTATGAATAAAGAACAAAGAAATGTAATAAAAGCTACCCCTTTTACTGATCAGTAGCCTCTCTGGTAGACTCAGCTTATAACGTTGCAATGCTGAAAAGCTGGGAATTAACAAAAGTGAGGAACTGTACTGCTGACAAGCAGCCCAGGAGGTCAGTGAGTAGCTGCCGGGGTGGGCTGGTGGGGCTACCAGGGCTGCTGTGCCGACTGGGTGCATGTGCTGCATGGGGAGGGATGGACACAGAGAAGTGGGAGGGGGAAGGGAAGCCCCCATGGAAACACCAGCACGCTCTAATAAAATCTAGAATTGTGACCCTTGGGCAGAGGTTTGTTTTTCAGAGAGTGTGGCACGTGCTGGGGTTTCTGACGGTGCTGCCTGGCTGAGTACAAAGAGCTCTTTGTGGGGCTGCCAGTGACTTGGCCTGAAGTGCTGCCACTCTGGCCATGTTTTCTGGTCTCAATCACTTGATTACTTGCTCATGGGTTTATCGCTGACTCTGGGCACAGTGATTTTAGCTAGAATTCCACTACATGACTATTAAAAGGAGGTGTTAGGACGAGGGGAACGGGCAACAGCTCGAGGCTTTGTGGCCTGCCTGCTTCCCAAGGGGTCTGGGAGGTGCTGCTGGGCTCTCAGCAAGACCACAGGGTGTGTTTCACACCAGAAAATGGGAAGAAGCCCAGCTGTGTTTCTGGCCCACTCCATGGGACTTTTCCAGCACCCTTCAGCAATGACCTCACTACTAGCTGGCCTGGCAGAGAGGATATCCTCCCAGGTTGGCCCTACACCTCTGTCAGAGGGCCTGGCTCCCACCTCAGACTGCCCAAATCACCTACCCTGTGTGCAGACACAGCCTGAGCCATGGATACCAGGCCTGTGTGGTGCAGTGCCAGTGCCAGCTGCCCTAGTGAGGGACTTTATTGCCCCCAGCATCCCCGTGGTGGAGACAGGAGGGAGTGTGGGGGCTGCTGGTAGTGGTGGAGAAGAAAAGGGGTAAGGCAACTGAGTACTGAACATGAACCAGCTTGGGAACTGGTAGCCATCTTAAGAGCCCAAACTCTGCAACTGAATGAAAGCACTACCACTGCGATCCAGGGAGAGATAATGGCTAGCATTTGTCAAGGGTTTGAGCTCGAGTGCCCATACTGCCCCAGAGACACCTGAGCAGCTGTTGTCACCTCCTCACCCCACTACAGATATCTGCTTGGGGCCAAGGGGAATCATGTCCCAGGAACACCATTTCTCACCCTTACAGACAAGGCGAGTCTGAAGGACTATCTTAGTGTATAGTGAATATTCTGAGTTGGAAGGGACCCATGAGGGTCATCGAGTCCAACTCTTATGTGAATGGCCAGCGTGGGGATTGAAAACACAACCTTGGTGTTATTAACACCATGCTCTAACCAGCCAAGCTAATCTTACAGTTTTGGATGCAGAGGCATGAAGGAGCAGAGCACAAAGGTGCAAGAGGGATCCAGACTCCAATTTTTGTCTCTAGCAGGTTGACTGAATCTTTGCAGCAAAATGATTTATGGAACCTTAAAATCGGTCTACCAAAAGTGGACCAATTCGCACTAGTATGGGCACTCCCAGCTCCTGTTGAACTCATAAAGACTTCACCAAGAGCAACACTCCTGGAAAGAGGAGGCTTCTAAAATACTACCTAGCTGTCAGCATCATGTCAGGAAACACTGTCCTGTGCATAGGTCACCTATACAGGCATAGCTGCTCTGGGCAGGCGTGATGGTCACAGCCCTTGGTCAGGCCGTACTTTAGGGTATGGTTAATATGTGAAGCTGCTGTCGGGGATGCTGGGCAGGGCAAGCAGAAGGCTCAAGTGTGTGTAGCAGACTGTTTTTCTGACCTGCCAAATTCTTTTTCCTTGACCTCTCTGTTCCTGACTGCACAAGCTGTCCTGGTTTGCACACCCCTTGCATGCCAAATTTGAAGCAAGTCACACTAGTTTTCTACTTTAAACCTGCTTTCACCTGTTTATCTTTCCAGTGGGTGTATTAGCACCAAAAGTAGCCTCATGCCTTTTGCCTCTGCCATCTCAATGGGGTATCCACCACTGCCACTCACATCTCAACCTAATGTAGGTTATTCTCTCTCAGACGACTCTAGAAACTCATTCAAGAACACACTTTTTAAAATACTTCCTCTTCTTCCTAAAGTTTTTGTTTGTTTTTTTGGTTTTTTTTTTTTTTTAAATTTTGGTTTCAGCATTTTCTCTAGGGTCTTAAGGCAGGTATGTCAAAATGCTTACAATTTTAGTACCACTGAATCTCACTGGAAGCACAAGCTGGGTTGTTAAATTCCTAGATGTGTTCAATTTCTATTTAGTTTATTCTGTATAGGAATGAATGCAGACAGAATCAATATATATGGCATAGGAGAAGACAATAGCTTTGACTGCAGCTTGCTTCTGTTGGCTTTATGCTCTGCTTGCTAGTGGGAATACACTGGTATGAAAGCAGAATCAGAGCGGTATCACTGCCCTAAGAGGCCCAAGACTGCTCCAGCCTGAAGCATCTCCAAAACAAAAGCAGTTGGCCCCATGGATGGTGAAGCCATGTCACGTCAGGTACATATGGTAACTGGCAGATGTCACCTCCCACAAGGTCCCAGGGACATATAGTCTCTCCAATGGCAAATCTCCAGGTGTTAAGGCCTCTCCTACACATCCCAGGTCCCTACATGGTAGGCAGCTGTTCAGCCTGATCTGTTACTCACTGAGCAGCTGCAAATGGTGAAAGGGTTGGCAGCAGCACAGTGCTGCTCTGCAGGTGTTTGTGATACAGGGCATCTGGGAGAAGGGAAGGGAGAGGAAAAGGCAGAAAGGCAAAACAACCAGCATCTACTTACCTAGTCTTGTGTTCAGCACATGAGACCTGTCAGTTGTTGTCAGCGTGACTATACAGGGACTGAGTGTGACGATGTAGGTACTGCAGGAAGTCTCAAGAGAGTCATGAATCTCCCTTTACCCTTGTGCATGTGACTTCTTTCTCTGGGAGCTCCTCTGGCATTTAATGAAATCAGATGGTGAAAGCAGACTAGAGGGATTTGGAAATGTGTAGTTAAATTGAGCAATTTCTTCCTCTTATATTAAAAATAGTTTTGCTATGCTGACTTAAAAACTAGGTTTTGTTCATCAGATCATTTAATCGGAACTATAGTCCACAGGATAATTAAAATTTAAAAGTTAATTAAACCAGCAATGATCTAAGCACAAGCCTGTAAGGAAGGCAGGGAATTCAGATACCTTATATCTCCTCTTAGAAGTCATGACTTCTATCACATAATTACTCTCCCCTGTGGTGTGTATGGGAAATGAGGACATTTTCTATTAAAAACAGCAGGAGAAAAATTCAGACACCAAGGGCTTAATCTGTAAGGCTGGTTTTTGAATGAAAACCTCCCTGGTCTGGCAAAACAGTGGCACAAATGTTTATTTATGAGTGCCTGAATAGCTCTGTTGCCTTTAATGCCATTGCTTCTCCTCCTAACTAAGGCATGTCCTTCAATGCTTTGTTCCAGCTGTCCCAGAGCACTTGTTGGAAGCTTGTTCAATTGGCAACACACAAACCAAACACCTGGGAACCATGAACTTCAAAAAAGTGCCAGCAATACACAGATCACAAGAACCTGGCACTTAGCTGGTGTGCTAGCAATGGTATGACTAGCAAGTGGGTTGTGAAGGCGGCCGGACTTGGGGAGAGCTCTGTAGAGAGTTGTGTATGCGTTGAAGAGAAAACGTGCTGAGGATATATTCCAAGGATGAGAGAGTTAAGCTGTAGGGTTGTTCATGGGACTGGGACAAAATGGACTGTAGGGCTGTGTGGAAAGGTGGTAAATTCTTTAGAGGTGGACTGTTGACTGTTCCTGGGGTTGGGGGAGAGGTGGTATACAGTTTGGTGAAAGGCTATGGTGCTGCACATGGGGCAAACTACAGAGCTGGCTGTGGGGAAATAAACTGAAGACTATATAGAAAATGCCCTGGCTAGCAGTGGCAGCTGTAGAGCAATACCTGGGGATTATTTCTCTTGCCATAAACACTGTTAGTTTTTCCTTCTGTTCCTTACAAGGTGAGATTCTGTACAGATTACAAGATGACCTAGGTCATCTCAGTAGCATGGATTAATCATGAAGAATCCAACAGTACCTGCGGGTAGTTTCTACAGCCACTTGAGTTTTGTAAATGTAGCTGACATGGCAATCAGAGAACAAGATTGTTGTGGAAACTGCTTAAAGAAGCTCTTGCACTTCAGATGAGGCAATGACCTAAATGCTCTTAGAGAGTACAGGGAGGGGCTTGTGCTGTAACCAAGTCTGTCAGTGAAACTGCACTTGAAAGCAGACCTGAGGAACCAATACAAATTTTTTTCTTCAGTAGTCATTGTTTGATTTTTTAAAATGAATAAATGGTGTTTCCTCTTTCTTACAGTGGTCAGTTTCGTACACTTCAGTTTTCCCCCAGCCCACCTGACGACAAGGAATGAGTCACTACTTGTCTGATTCCTCACATCTCAAGGGAGAGGATATCTTCCCTGTCTGAATCTGAATTTGAGAAGGAAAGTAGAGGATTGCATAGAAAGATGGCTTCACTGAGCATCACTTTACTGCTGCTCTCTGCCCTTCCCATTAATGTAGTGTCTCCTTCTGCAGACAATCTTACTGTCTGGAGTCCTTGTGATTTGTCTGCCCCCTTTTTTTGGTTCAGAGAATGTGGGTAGCTTGTCCAAGCAGCTCCAAGTTAGTAGCACAACGTAGTTGTTAATCGGTATTTGGACATCATTTGTCCAAATACAGAAGACTCTGGGAAACATATGACAAAGGCATTAATGGGTAAGCAGCCTACAGCAGATAACAATAACACTCATTGAAAAGCACCTAGTGCAAGTGATTTGTTGAGCTCTATTTCCAGTAAATACAAAGTTTAGATACATGTATATACACATATGTGTGTATAGCAACAAGAAAGTCTGAACAGGTGCCTTCCTGTTCACATGGAATGTCAGCCTATCCAGCAGAGTAGCAAGAAGAATGTTGCACAAATTTCATGTCACTGCATTAATATCTTTGGGCACACTTGATCTCTTGCTAATTCCTGCCTGTAGCTCTCAGTACTGCAGACTCTTTCTAGTTTCCTTTGCTGACTTAGAAGGGCAAGAATACGTCCTGCCAGGACACCTGCTTGGGATCACTTAGCTGAAAGCAATCAGCCAGCATCATCCGAGCTTTTTCAGTCCTGCTGTTTTCACGCAGGTGTACTTTGCTTTCAGCCTTTGAGAAGTAGGGCTCATTAGGCAGGCTTTCACAACGATATTGATATCTTCCTCTGGAAGGAACTGCCTGTCCATGGACTGTGGATGGAATTATCAGAAATCATCTAAACTCCGGGCTTGTATGAAAAGTTACCAAATGTGACAGTGAAATGTAACCAGATGATCCCCATATTCCTTTGGGATTTGTAAAACCAAATTAACTGAGTTCTGCAGGGCTCCCGTTTTATATTATTATACAAGTGAGCTGGTTTGGGACTACCATTGTAGCTTAACTTGCATTATTTTTCAGCCTGCATGAGCTGGTGGAGGTGGAGGTTACTGAGAGGGGTGAAACGTGAGTGTGGATGTGGGGGAGAAGAAAGGCTCTGCAGTCACAAGACTGCCGCATCGTATGACAGGGAATATGTGTGCAAAGCAGGGAGGGGCTGGTGGCAGGAAAAGGCAAGAGCCCTCATGTGTTACAGATCTGCATCACTGTACCATTTGTTATCACAATGACCCCGGATTTCTTAGGGAAAACACCTACTTTCAAAGCAGTTGGCAGTGGCCCTCACGTTACAGCAATGACAATGTTACAAACAACCCTGCTGAGCTTCTAAAATGAACTTCTCACAAGGTAGGGATCACAAATGTTTACCTTCGTATTGAAATACTGGATGTCCTACACACGCTTACGCACTTCAACATATAGGCATGTACATACAGCTGCATCAAGAAACAAAGCAGCATTTTAGCTTTGTAAGAAAAAGAATTGCAGCAGTCTGGTGAGCACAATTAGAGGTCCCACAGTGTTGTGCCTGAACCCTCCCTGGGTCCTGACATAGGTAGCTGTGGTAGCTTGAAGAATCATTTTCCCTGTCTATCCTCCTCTGCCTTTTGATTGACTTCTACCAACTCTCATTATGTGCTAGCAAAATCCCTATGGATCTATGCACAATTAGATCTGGAGGATAGGGTGGGGAGGGGGAGACTGGCATCCTTTCTTATTCTGCAAGTTAGCTTTAGTCCGTATCACCTGTGGGACCTGGTTTGGTGCATGCTGCATGCTAGTGCAGGTGCACTAGGAGGGATCAAAAGTGGTAACAAGAAATTGAATGTGAGGGTGGACAGGATTTTTTTTCTTATACAATTGGAAAGCAGTTAGATTCACTTATGAGTTCCAGATAAGTAAACAGAAAATGGCGTGGCTCTATGAAATTTTTTTCTCGGCTGTTGTTATGTTCATAATGTAGAAAAACAAAGGTGGTGATAGAAGGGGAGGAGTAAGGGATGCTGAGCCCAGCATTTCAGCAATGCCCTTGAATTCTTGTTTTACCTGTTCGTCTGTAATTGTAGCTTATCGGAAGCACATCAGAAGCCTCAGGTAGAAATACAGACAGATCACTGGGCTTGAAAAAATGAAACCATGGGCTTCCAGAGAGCACAAGGCCAGAATCGATGTCATGCTTTGTTGAGAACACAGTGAAAAGCATTAGGCTCTCTTACAACAGTGAGATAAATCCTTAAGGCATTTCTTAAGAGGAATGTCTAAGAAACTTTCAGTGTGCTTCTCTCTTCAGCTCAAATGCTTATTTCCAGAAGTGGAAAAGAAATTCATTCTCCATTTGCACTTCTCTGGCTTATGGCTAGAAACACTTGCCAGAATAAGCATCTAGACCCTAATCCTCAGTTTCATGAAGTTAGGCACATCATTGCTCTTGAGAATCTGGGCTTCAACATGAAGTTGGAAGGTGAGCTTTCAAATACATTGTCTGCTCATCACAACCCTAAAACTGCTTCAGTGATTTTTTATGAGGGAGGTGTATTGAGATGAGCACATATAACTCTGCCCATTCTTGAGAAATCCAGTCATATGGTCAAAATGAAGACTATATTTATTTAATCCGGAAAAATCATGAAGGGTATGAGTACCAGAAATTCAGGAAAAATCTCAAAAGTATTCAATGTCTCCTCTTAGAGCACTGGAAGGAAAAGTGCTTGATAGAAGAGAGTACGTTTACTACAGATGACCTTTAAAACCTCCTGCAAACCTGACATGATTTAGAACAGCAGATTTGTGTCTTATCAACTGGAAAAATATGCAGTGAAGCTAAAAACTTCTAGAACTCTCTCAAACAATTCTCACTTCTCCATCTAGTGTTTACTTACTGAGATATTGTTCCAGGGATAAACCATTCAGGGAAACAAATGAGGAAAAAAAAAAAAAAAGAAGTAATTATTACTTGTGACAAGAAGGTAGCCTTATGATTTCTCACACTTCCTTGATTATCTTGCAGAGCTTTTAAGTAATAATCAGTATGTGAAAGACAGAACCTTCACATTTTGTGTGCTGTAGATCTCAACGTGCCAAGACAGTGTTGTGCAGCAATATAAATCATTCAGACGCTAAGGACTTGTCCCTGTGTCTTTAGTGGCATGTATTATTCAAACTATGAAAGGTACATGACTTTAGCTGGCTAATTTGAGGACAAGATCTCATAAAACTACTTGTCTTATCAGACAGGAAATAAGAATAAATGATCCATAAAAATTCCACAAAACCGTATAAAACACTATACAAATCAATCCTGATTCAGTCTGAACTAAAATGAAATTCTGAACCATATCCTGAAAGGGATTCAGTTAAGAACTATAATCAGAGCATCTCCTCTTTCCATACCTTTTCTATGGTTGGAAGGTTGGAAGCAGAAACTATGTTTGAATAATAGATATGACAGCAAATGTCCTTTTGGAAAGGTCTGTGATCATAGAGTAGGACATTCCCTTCCAAAATCTTAAAATTCACTTACAAAATGAAAACTTTACTGGAATATCGTTACATTCATCAATGTTTACAAAATTTCATAGCACCACCACCACACTGCAACAACCCTGCTTGCAGATTATTAGGTTGCACTTTAGTACCAGTGATGCACCACAGTGATGCACTTCCTGATTTAGAGATTTTGTATGTTCAACCCCATTTCCAAGCTTTAAAGAACTGCATCCCATACTTTCCTTTGCTGAGATAACCTGGAAAAATGCACATTGCCATGTTACTACACAACCTATTTGACTGCAAACAGAGTTTTGCAAAAATGCTGTTTGTCACAGGATAACAAAGCTCAGATTTGAGAAAAGCAGCTGGAACTTCATTTTCTATCCTGCCTAGAATGACAAAATACATAGATTTACCAGAAAGATCTAGGGACAACAGAATTGGTAGCTCTTCTCCAAGTAACACTACCTGGGGTGGCAAATCTGGCTTTCATGGGGTCACAGGAGATGTCCTGCATGTCCCCATCCCCTCCTTCAGATAAGTGTCCAGCCCTGCTCAGAGCTCTGATAAGCAGTAGATTATTTCCAGACCTTTACATGCCAGGGATATCACCTGGGTGTGGTACCATAGCGCTTCATATTTAATACTGTCATGACCTTGTATATACCAACTGTATAGATACAAGATAGTTGGTTATGTATACACAAAGTCCAATGTGTACATGCCCAAAGAAATTTTTCCTTTGGTTCCTGATAAATGAACAGGTTTGTCATTCACTCTGATTGTCTTCTTTAGCCTTCCTTCTATCCTCTGAGACTTTCATATCATGGTCAATGCTTGCAACATGGTGGTTGCCTGGAGAATTATGATGCCTGTAGATAACATTATTTGGAATTAAGCCCCTGACGCTGAAATGAAAGGGGAAGGACCTTTCAGTTTTACCAAATGTACATATGTTCCCATTGTATTTCTTTTTTTGCTAGCTGATATTCTAATAAACCGGAGGTTTTGTCATGAGCACAAAGAATCTAATCCAATTTTCACAAAAGGTAATGGAAAAAATTCCTTTTGTTTTTCATGGGGCTCAGATTCTGCACTAATTGTGTTTTCTCTCTCAGCTTAGTAGATATAGGAATAAAAAGCTGCAGATGTGGTTTTGATTGTCATTAGATGTTCTTTAGATCATGTGATTCTTCTACTGAGACCAGTAATATTATTAGAACTTCTGCTTATTCCAGCTTTTTGCCTTTGGATACCTTTTCATCTCTATTTTGAAATACAAGAACTTGTTCTCCTGGAGAAAAAGGAAGAAGTCTAATTTTTAATGATGTAGAGTAATAACAGAGAAAAAAAAAAGAAAAAAAGAATAACAACACAGAGTCAGAGACAAAATATTTCTGCTTCTGAAACATGGAAGAAAACAGCTTTTTTAAAGAGCATGGTGCCTCTGTCTAAAAAATTTAAATATCTAGTGTTTTAACTATTATACTCTCTTGTCTCTTAACTGTTCTCCCTTCCCTTGCCATCTCAAACCTTCCCTTGCCTTCCCTTTCTTTTCTGACACAATGCACCTGGCCTCTTTTAGAATTTTAGGTATGGTTGAGAGGAATCAGATGCTGGAACAGCCTGTTCCTCACCATTAATTCCAATGTGAGTGAAAACAACGGAATCAGATGCAGATGAAAGCGTTTGTAGATACCTTGCTCAGGTCAACTGTTGCAACCCTGGACTAGTATTAGTGATAGTATTATCCTAGACAAAGAGTGAAACAAACTTACAGATAGCAGCAAGGTAGAAGAGACATTGTCTGAAAAACATAAAACTCCAGCTATGGCAGTTAACTCAAAATTACTATTTCTGAGGACTGGCAAACAAAAAAGCTGAAGATGCTTGTTTGCTTGGATAAAGACTTCTTAGTTGCTTATTCTTTATGCTGAATCATTTATGAACTTGTGGAAACCCCACCAAATATTTTTGTGAGTGTGATTCACAGTTCGCTTCAGAGAACAAGTTTTATTTTTTGGAATAATTAAACACTCCTTTTCTCACTGTTTGTGACTGAAAGTTGAGTACAGCTACTCGACACCGCACAACTGTGAAGTCACTAAACTAATATTTTATTTAAGTTGATCTTCTGAAACTGCAAAACATGAACAGAGTCATAGAATGAATCTGTACATAAGCTGTTCATTTTCTCCAATCATTTTTCACCTTCACCTGCATTTTACACGGATTTAACACTTCAGTACTTTTAAAGTGGGTGGGCAGAAGTGTGTGCATACCTCTGATAAATAAGAGAGTTATATATACACCTCAATCAGCAATTATAAAAGTCATGAGGAAGGTGTGTTTGGAGCTCGTGCAACATCAGTCTCTTTTTGTCACTTTATTGGACTTCTCTCATGCAAAGAATACTGGCAAAATCTGTTAAAATTCTCACAGTAGGTCAAAACAGGTTCTTTTGTTCTGTTTGCTGTCTCTGTGTGACAGACAGGAAGAGCCAAGTTTCTTCCCCGGTCTCATGTTTGTAGAGGGATGTTTACCATGGACCCTCCCTGATTAGACTGTGCAAGGAACCCACTTTGGATATGGAGCAGGAATGCATGGGTGGTTGGATGATTACTGCAGTGGTTTTCTCTATGATCTTCTTCATTGTTCCCTCTTGGTCTGCGGAAAAAAAAAAAAAAAAAAAAAGAGTGATTTTTATTCAAGCCTCTCTTCCCTTTAAAGCCTTCATTGGTTTCCTAAAGAACTACGTATCACATTCACACTCCTTGTACTGACCTGAAAGACTTTCTGTACCACTCCTGACTGCGACTTTAAGTGCCTCTTGTGCTTGTTCAAGCACAATGTCATGATGACTGCATCCTTCACCTGAGCGTGGGTGACCTCTTCTTCCTGTGCCTAATCAGTTCATATTGAAAGGACTCTTGAAGTCTTACTCACGGAGGTGTTGTTCCCCTCTCTTTCCACCTCCCAGTAAAGCTTCTTTCTCGTGTGATGAGGCCCGAGTTTATTCAACAATACCTTTAAAATTAATAGAAACATCAATAAAACGTGACTTGCATCAGACTCGAGCAGTTACATTTTGAGGTGCAGGCTGTAATTTTCATACTCCCTTAGTCCATAATGACAACGTTGGATGTTCTCCTTGTACCAACACATCTAAATTTAGTGTGTAAATTCTTTGCCCTCTAGATTGCTTATTTGCTGTGCCAAGTGCAGAGAACAGTTTAGGCCCTGCATAGTTTGGCTGTGGGTTAGGATTACTTACAGCTGGAGTGGCATGTTTTTGCTGGCGTTCTGACCAGGCTTTCTTAAAGGATGCAGTCTGTGCTATGCTCTGTTTCGGTTTTGTTCCTGGGTGCAAGTTAGGGTATTGTCTTTCATGGTTAAACTACACCAAATCTGGAAACAGCTCCTTAAACGCTGCCCCTTTGCTTGTGGGAGACCATGGAAATAGAGGACTCTTGAGATGTTTCGTAGGAACTTCTCATTTTCCATGCAAAAATCCTTCTGGTAAGTTAATTTCCACAGGAAGAGCTGAACTCCAGAGCTTCTTTTCCTTTCACCTTGAACTAGCTAACCTGCAGAATAACGTACAGCCAGTTCTGTTTCCTCCAGTGTTTGAGTGAAAAGGTCTCCTGTCTGAAAAGCTGAAATTAAGTTAAATTTTAATTTGAGGGCATGGTAAGTAAGCATAGCTGGTGATAATCAGCAGAAGCTTCTGGATCAATTAATCAGGTGTACATTTGCCTAGATCACCTTAAAAAAAGAAATAAACTGAACAGCAAAGTATTATGCAAAATATTTGTTAAGATGTGGCATTAATGATAAATTTTGATTGCTTTGCTTAGCACAACCACAAACTTTTCATTGCATTCTTTCCTTTGCTGGCAAATAACATTATGCTCATATTACATACAGGACACTACATGTTGACTTTCCAGGCTTAGTCAGTATTTGAAAAAAAATCATTTGAGACCCAAGAAAATGAAGGTACAGGTTAATCTAATTAATTTAAAAATAAATCCAGGTAGTATTTGTTGAAAAATTTCTAAGTAAAACATTTGAACTTAAATAAGCACATTCCTCAATTTTTCCCCTCACTGAAACAATTTCATGAATTTGTCAGGGACTTCAATGCAATTTTGCCTGATACAACCCCCTTTTTTGGAGACTAAGATACACAGACAGAAATGTTTCCAATTCAATCCATATTTCGAAACTCTTATGTGAAAAATTATATCTGTCAGTAGGTCTGGGCCTTTCCAAATGTGTGGCCTTTATGGACATAACTGGTCACTTGTGCCATCTCACTCACATGAGATGAGCCTCATGGACACTGATAATATTTTCTACAGTTTTGACTAGCTGGTGCCAAGCAGCTGTTTGCTGTGATGCCTGCCTCATCCAAGGCTCTTCATCACTAGTCTCCGTTGGACTTGCCTCTGATGATTCCACTCTCCTCCCTCTTGACTGCCATCCTTGCTCTCTGTCCTTTTCTTTGTCTTTTTCTTTCGCTTATCACCGCCCCTACCCTCAGTGAAACCAGGGGTACCATAGCGTTTGCTGAAGTGGATCTCTGCGCTTCATCACCTTTCCCTGGTTTTTGGCTGTCTTGTTTGTTTTGACTGTAAGCAATTCAGGGTGAGACTGACTTCTTCTCCTCATGTACACAATGCCTAGGACAGTAGATCTCCACACCCAGTTGGTGGTTAACAACATGAATAATAAGTAAGTAAATGGAATGGACAACAGAATTTTACTCATCTAGACAGTAAATGGTAAGAAGAATGATTCTTGCCCCCAAAACTCTCCTTATATGAAGCAAAATAATTCTGTCCTACTATACTGTGTTGCTTCCATGCCTTTTTTACTTTAAACATGTTTTTTTCTTTTTATCTTTTCACTGGCAGTCTTATGTGACTCTACATAGCAATCTTTCTAGCCCAATAATTTCTCACTCCTATTTTTCTTCCCTTTCTCCTGCAGACCAAATTCAAATTTCTTAATCTCTATATCCAGAACCTTGTATAAACTCTCTCTTCTATCCTGCTCTGCAAACTTAATTAACAGCAGAGTCCTGCAAGAAGTCAGCACATGGAAAAGCTGGGGTAGGCTCCTGCACTGCAATTTCTAAGTGATGAAACCAAGTTGGTAGAGGTATTCAGTGTTTCCTTATCTCCTGTGAGGTAGCCTCTCACACCAGCTGCTTGCCAGCATTTCTCTGACTCACCCAGCAAAGCTGGGATTGGAACAAAATGAAAGGAGCACAGTTTCCAAACTTTAAGCCTAATGTCCTACACCTAGTTCCAAACCTGCCCTTAAAAGGATTGCTTACATCCTTCCTCCTCGATCCACAAAGTCTCTTACATAAAATGTTTTCCTAGGTCACTCAAAAATCATTTCATGATGATTCAGTAGTCCATAATCTTTAATGAGCTTTTGGCATTTGTCAGTGACTGCTTGGAAGTTTCAGGAGTGCAAGTGTTTCACAGCTTAAGTGTATGAGGGAAAATACTTTTTTGGTGCTCATCATTTATAGCTCAGCAAAGATCAAGCATGAAAATAGTATAGTCTCAATTAGCTGCTGGTCTGGATGAAGCTGGCAAGCTGTAAATAAAAACCGTCTGTGTTTTGCCAGACTGTGAATAGGCTGCTTTGAGCAGCCGAGGAATGGTTTGAGGTGGCTGTCTGTATGACAGGCTGTTGCCCTGCTCAGCTGTTGGCAGTTACCTCATGCTTTGGGTTTGGTTTTCTTTTTCTTTTAAATCAACTAGTAATAAACTTCAAGCTAACCTTAAAGTGAGGTCAGTCTGAGGCTAGGTAGGTGATATATATGTGCCTGATGCTAAAAGTATCTAAGGGGTTCTGATTACTTTAACTCCTGTCAATCTAGTTACAGACCTTAATATAAGATAGAAACTATTCTGGTCCCACAAATCCCTAGTCTTCCTAGCAATAGGATAAGAACAGACCTGTTGGCTACTTTTTTAAATCCTGGATTTTTTTCGTATCAGTGATCAACACACGGTGTTCATTTCCCTCTGAAAGTGGAACCACCAGAGCTGAATATAAACAGAAATAAAACATGTTTGCTGTAGACTAAAAGCTACTGGGTAAGGAAACTTGCTGCCCCTAAAAAAAAAACAACAACAAAACAAAACAAAAAAACCAAAACAAAACAAAACAAAACACACAAAAAAAAAAAACCAAAAAACCAAAAAACCAAACAAACAAAAACAACAACAACAAAAAAAAACCACACAAAAAAACCCCAAAAAAACACAACAACAACAAAAAAAAAAGAGGGAGAGAAGGAAAAAAAAGTCTGACTCCCCTACACATTTCTAGGGTCTGCTTCCAAAGAAGAGCCAAATACCACCTGGAATATCTTGAGTGATGCAATCCACTTCAGTGAGGTCTCCACGTGATGTAACCAATTTTCTCAGATCTTTGTCAAAACCTATTGTCCTAGGATTTGTTGTAGCAGGGTTGATCTGCTGAGAAGTCTTTTACTGAACATTAAAAAAAGAGTTGATACTGAAATTACTCATGTGCATCAGTTGATTTAATTAAATTTCTACTTTGGAAAAGCATTAGAAGAATGTTTTTAAACTACTCAAGTACCCGCTTGTGTCAAAATATTTTTCTAGTTAAAAAAATTAGGTTCGTTTACAACAAAAATACTTAGTATTTTTAAAATGGTTAGAAGCAGAGCTTGGTTAAGAATTACATTCATGGAACATTTAGATTTACCAAATCAAAACTTTGTTCTAACCTCACAAGAATAGTCACATGTTCCACTTTTGAGAACAGTTATTAAAATCTAGAATGTTCTTGTAGAAGTATTGAGTACGAAATGGCTTTTTAGGTGACATGATTTCATTTTACTGATCTGCCAAATCTATTCTTCTTACCCTGTGAAGTGGTCAGGTGTTAATCAATATTGACTTGTTAGCTATGGAGTTCTCTGTTTTAATTGAGTTGGGATGGTATTATTTGCTCAGGTGCCCAAGCTGGGGAACTGAATTAATATCAATTTTCCTTGGCTAAAAGGCTTGTTTTTCATGTATTGTCTGTCTTTTTGCAAACATAGATGCAAAATCTCTTATGGACTTAATTTAAAATTAGCTGTTTTCACACAACAGGATTTCTCTCCTGCTGATGCTGGTTCGTTAGTATGTAGATACATTTTCATACCTTCACCTAAGGTCCCAATCCTTTTTGTCACCAAAATGATTAGATGTCTTCCCATTAATATCAGTGGAAGCAGCTTCTGGCACTATTTTTGTACTCCTCTTTTCCTGAAGGAGTTGCAGGTTTTCCCGAAATTAGTGATTAGGCAGCAGGTCGCTCTCCATTAAACATTAAGGTGTGCAGCTTTTCCTAGAATGTTCAGAGAACATTCCTGGTGTTCTCAACTGAGTGTGCTCTCTTTGTTGACAGTACTCAGACTGTCATAGTCCCCAGGATTGTACTGTCCTTTTCAATGGAATTTGGATACAGGGATTTGAACCACAAATGATTCCTGTCAGATTATCTGCCTACCTAGCAACCCGACACTGCTTAATACACTAGTTTATTTATCTTTCCTATGAGCTAAGAGTTTTCAAAAACAAATCTTTTTTCTCCTTAGGAGTCTTTGTTTTTAATTTGTATTTCTATAACTCTTTATGGAACAGCAAATCAAGAGAAATCAGCTTTGTATTTAGCTCTGAAGGTGGAAAGGCTGATTTATTCTACAGGGCACATCCAGACTCTATGATTTATGCTCTCCACAGTAAACTTGGGAGGGATTTCTAAGTGAGTTAGGTCTCTTATTAGAAAATTATGGCAATTTTCCCCAATTAAACCAAATGTGAAGGTTCCTAGGATTTCAATGAGATTTGGCTCAAACTCTGAAAGAAGCCCTGTTCCACAAAGCAAATACAGGCTGTCTTTTCCAGGATGTTTGGTCTTGCTTCTAAACAAAATGAAGTTTACTTAAGTCTACTACCCAGGCTTGGACACATACCTAACCAGTTCTGTGCAGGGTAATTTTTGATATTTATTTTTAATTCCTAGCAGACTTTCAGATTATTTAAAGCTCTGAAGTGAAAATAACGTTATGGCAATAAAATGACCCACTACTCTGTTCAAGCATACCTTTGCCAAAGAAATGGCTGTTTTCTGCTGTAGCAGACAAAGACCACACCCAAGAACAACATACAAATGCAGGAAGTCTTACCTACATGAGCATTTGGCATACAAATGACTATTCTGCCCACACCTGCTTAGACTTACCTACATTCAGTTTTGAACAGCTCCCTTGAGTGAAAGTGAAGAAAAAAGAGCAACCGAGAATGAAAGAAGCTGGCAGTTTCTTATTTTACAGCATCGATATCGGCCCATAAGGACAGACTTTGTACATAGCTTATCTAGAAATCATTACAATGGCAGCTGGGAGACTAGATATTATTTGTGGAAAACTATGTAGGATACAAGTAAAGGTCACCTTTGTCTACCCTAACCAGACTTTATATCCAGAAGTCTATGAAGATAAAGGCAGAGTGATAATCTTATGTGTTTCACCACCTTGTTGGAGAACATTTCCCCTACGTTCCTGGGGATACCTGAGTTTTGGGAGTGAGAGAAATGGAGGTAGCCGTGGAAGGACAGAAACATGGGGGAGCTTCCAGCCTCTGTCAGTCCCTAGTCTGGCTGATTGTATGGATGCCATTGAATAATTCTGAGTCAGGCGAAATTTTCTTGCTTTAGAGGTGAAGGAAACCAATACATGTCTTTCCTATCCCTTGGCTAAAATGTATATGAAAACACTGGTGGGGCATTTGGCAGACTGGACAGATATGCAGTGACTGGAGAAGCTGATTTCTGGAGGCAGAAATTAAGATAGCCAACATTTCATTATCTCCGATTTTTGAAAGATTTTTGAGTATCTGCTAACTCCTTTCTAAGCTGGTCTTTGTAATTGCTTAAAGATATTGCTGTAAATGTTTTTTGAAATTGCTTCCAAGGAGACAGTTGTCTGAGATGCTACCAGATATAAAGTAATTGACGTAGAGCTGAATTCCTTGCCTGTTTCTTTGCTGCGCCATTTCAGTGACACAAGAAGCCACAGGCATGCACAGCTCATAGGTCCTGCACCCCAGCTGCCACTCCCTCAGCACTTGCCTACTTGTTCCTCCTTCTATCCCATCCTCCAGCACCTCAATCCCTCCTTCCTCATTTTACTCAGCAAACTCCTTACCTCTCAGTTGTCATACAGCTTGGTTCTTACCTCTCACCTGAACCCCATAATCATAAATCAATAATTACAAGACAAGTTTACACGAATAGAAATCTGGTGAGGATGCTTATTATTTAGATGACCTAGAGAGTATTTCCTGTTTATCTGGTTCTGGTTTTATGAAGGATCCTGCTACAAATAAATGCTTTGGCTGAATCATCAGCTTTCATAGGGTCAGCCTGATTTTACCCAGGCAAGTCCACATCCTGGAACCTGCAATTACATTTTAAACCACTTTCTTGCTCACTAAATCTTTATTTGCAATGTTATGGTGTAGGCATGTGATGACATTGCCACAAACAATGTGTGTTGTGATGTCACTGTGTAGCAAAGTGACATACTGGCATTTGCTAAGCCAGAAGACTTACAACCCAAAATAAGAGATTTGGGAGGATTTTGTTTATTTTTAACCAAGATTTGTGAGTCAAAAACAAATCAGCAGTTTAAAATATATCAGAAAAGTATCTAAATATAATTTCAACAAAATGTTGTTTATCAGTCCTTCTTCTATTAGTAAGCTGCTTCATAATTATGGTTTACATATAGGCAGCTTGCTAATTGCTTTTATATTGAAATCTGTAATTAAATATTTGGCGTAACGAAATCATAGATTAAAAATTACATGAGAGAACATGATGTGAATAGCTGACTTTTCTGGTAATGGGGAAGATGCCTTGGGAGACAGGTGTGTGATAGCAAACAACCTCTCTGCAGCAAGAATGCAAGGAACTGGTCTTTTTCAGGGTAATTCCACTCACAAAATACTGCACAGAAATAGTCTATCATTGATGCAATTTTTATTTAGCTAGTTCTTACTCTTAAATTGCTTGTCTTCCAGCAGTTAAGCCGTACCCATTCAGACTTCCTTTCAATCTGTGTGTAGGGAATCCCTCTGTCATGCCAGGTACAGAATGTGCCTCAGGGGTTCCCCCTTTCTTAGCAATAACCTGATTTATCTGCTATCACTGTACATCTTTATTTTTAAACACTAGTTACATCAGGTCTGGCCTATTTCTAGAGCCTCAAAAGCAAAGATGAGGCATTTCCTCTCTGGTAATCTAACTGGGCTACTAAATCTAAGATTAGCAGTTTTCCTGCCTTAAATGGTCTTAGTGTCTCTGTCTATAAAGACTTCAATGTTAAAAGAACCATCTAGCTGAGAATACACATCCAAATAATTGGGTTTCAATTATTCTGTTAAACATCTTACAGAAAATGCTGTTTTATGATTTCTTCCTTTGATCAGTTATCCATCATAAGGATATAGCAATTCCTTCTACTTGCACAGAATTGTTTTAATTTAAAAGTGAATGTATTGCAAGGTGAATCTACTTGCATATGGGCTGGCACATTAAAAGGTTTTCCAGTTAAGACATCTCACATGTATCACATGCTGGAGTCAGAGCTTCACAGCTCAGTGGCCAAGCTGCTCAAAATAAATGAATTGGATCACTTAATTGATTCAGAGATCAGGCATCAAGATAACGTGTTTTCAGGTTGCTATTTTCAGCATTGACATGGACTCTGTCAGAGACCAAAATGTTGTATTAGCCATCCAACTGTTGAATTAACATTCATAAATATCTCCTTGCAATGGCAGTGCTTGGAAGATTTAAGCCAATATGCACAGGTGTATGGAGGAGAGTGTTGTATTGCAAACAGCTTTGAAGCTTCTGTAAGATATGTTTCCAGGCCATTCATGGTTTTTGAAAGAAAATTTGTGACACAGTCACCTTGGTGTTTGCCATAGTCACATGTAGCTTGTGAAGCATCCCTGAAGCCCCTTCTCCCAACAGCACAATGATTTGGGAAGTGGAACCTCAGGGCTCAGCGTTACAATATTGTCATCAGAGCTGCTTTTGCCATTGCATCAAATGGGGGTAGGAATGATCTTAAGACAGTAGACATGGACACAACAGAAATGGGTACTTGGGGGATTTTTTGCCTTTTTTTTTCCCCTTGTGTTGAACAGTCCTTTCAAATGTCAACTTCTCTGATCAACATGACAATTAAAATTACACAGTGTCTTGTAAGCCACTAGATTTTAATCTTTTGTAGGAAAATTTAGAAGAAGACAAATCATTTGTGTGATTGAGTCAGTCGCATTTCCTGGCCAAAGTTTATTTAAGGTTATTAGTTCCTCTTGTCTGTATTTCCCCATAATTTCAGAGACATTGTAGTTTACATTCAAACTCACAGTACTCTGACATGCTGTTAAAGGTCTGGTTCTTTTCACTGCACAGGTGACTTGTGGGAAGCTGCGATTCTTACTTGTTAAGTCATAACATTCTGCAGTCTTGGGTTAGACTTCACATAAAAAGTTTCTATATAAATATAGGTTGCAAAGGAAATGTGTTATTCCCTATCAACTTTATTATTTTATGTTTCTTTACTTCTATTATCAATGAATACTTTGAAACATTTTGCAGTGTCAAATATCTCTAATTCTGCATCTGAACTCTAGCTAAACTCAGTGATGTCCAGCAAGATCTCTTCTGGTACGTGCGCTTTGGTCTACATCGAAGTATTTTAGATCTTTCAAGCCGTGTTGACATGGCCAGAAGTTAGAACTGCTGAAGAACCTCCAAATGTCAAGGCCTATAAACTCATATTAACTTGGCAAAGCAATTTTTTGCTCAATATTTATTGAGGCGATGTCTTATTACTGGTGGTAGTGTGACTTGGTATAAACATATCCTAGAACTCCAGTCTGACAAACAGGAACACACTAATCTTACAGTAATAAAACCAATTACATTTAAAAAGAAAAACCTCAACCTCTCTTCACCCATAAAGCATAAGGAGATTGTCTTCGTGATCTGATGACAGACTATCCTTGAATTCTCAGGTCAAAAACTAAAAATGGCAACAGATGAACCTCCAAAGGAATGAGCCACTCTCCTGAAACGCACTGAATATGCACTAGCTATGTTTGAGTCACTCAGTGAATTACTTAGGGAGTCTTAACACATTGCTATAGTATGCTTCGGGTCTGGTGTCACATGTACTAATAGCAGGGTAGAGACATAGAGTTAATCTCACCTTCATACAGTAAAAGCGTAGTCACTGTTCACAGAAGTAGTACCATGGTGCTGTTAGATATTTTCTGAGATTTCTGCCCCACAGTAGCCCCACTGATAGGCAGAAAAGGGCTGAGGGGGGTCCCTAAATCAGCACATCTCCTAACAGTCCTGGAGGAGTCCTCCCCTGTGGATTGCTGCCAGGGAAGATTGTGCCTGCCACCCGGCTTGGCTCCTCCAAACAGGCTCTCTTCATTCAGGGTTTCCTGATAGATTGGCAGAAGTCAGCATGAACCCTATGTAAATTTTTTTCAGATTTTTACAGGCTGCAGGTTGCTTTGATAACATGGTCAAATCCCAGTCTGAGTCTGATTTCATCTGTGCAGTCATCTTTATTAGAGGACCATGATCTCTTTTCCCTGCACTCGTTATGTTATTTATGTGGGACTGTGGTCAGGCAGGTCAGACAGACTAGGACTCTCTCAGCATTGACATTTACAGGACCTGTGCCATTCCTTCATCTGTTTTATTTCTCTCAGCAATGCAGTCGAACTAGCATATTCCCATTCTCCCATACTGAGTGAATGTCAGCCACACACACCCTGCATGGGATGGGGGGCAATGCATTTCCATAGATAACTCAGCTCTGACTATGCCCTGCAGAGCCCAGCCCAATTCCCCTGAAACTTTGCAGTCAGATTTTCCATGTGCAGTAGAAGCCTGACTCTACTCCAGCTGCCTCAGCCGATCAATATACTGACACTAATTATTACAGATGCAAGATCGTGTGGTGAGAGGTATTGTCTCATCAGACACGTCTGGAACAAATTAGACAGTTACTATTCCTTGCTTAGCTTAGCCACAGTCACCACCTTCTTTAAAATATAAGAACAACAGCAACAAAGGTGGTGAGGAGCAGACAAGGACTCATCCCTTTCATTTTGAAAAAGGATCATGTCATTGTCATTTAGACTTGAGCCTTATTGTGAACGGAAATATTAAAGGATTAGTGAGTCATTTATACCTGGTTATGGCCCCAAACATTGGGGTGGCTTTCATTGCAGGTCAAGGTCACTGCTCCCATGTGTGTGCAGAGAAGAGGATTGCCCAGTGTGACCGTCACACTGAGAGAGGGGTTGGCTGACGGTTTATTTTCAATGAATTAACAGACCAAGGGAATCCTGTGCCTGAAGAGCTTCCTAAAATAACACTGCTTACTTATTGTGACAGTAAATCCTAGATTAATGCTTTGCTCTTCTCTCTACCTTTCCTTCTGTTTCTTTCTCTTTCAAAAATAGTCTCCTCCCCCTCAAATAGGATGTAGCACACAGTGGTCTAGAAACCTATGTTTCATCTGGGGACATGTGAAAAGCAAGAGAAAGCCAAAATCCTAAAGCTCGTGGAAGCTAAGAGGCCGTATAAGACTTTAAAGAATTGTTCTGAAGCTAGACATGGCGTATTTGTTTTAAAACGTCAGAAGCTGAGATAGAGTAACACCGCAAACTCAGTTCTGTTTTATGCTATATTCTTGGATGCAGTCTAGTGTCAGACAGCTTAAGTTCAGTCTTTAATCTCCTTTAAAAAATACTGCTATCAAAAAAAAAAGAAAGGTTTTTGTAGGTGCTTTTTGGGGGGAGGAAGTTTTGTGTGCTAATTTGATTGCTGAGCATAGAGACACAGCAGACTTCCATTCCAATCAAAAAACAGCAGCAATGTAGGCCATCTCACACAGCTTGTGAGCATGTAAGGCATTAACTGACTTCAGGTATAGTAGGAATTGGATGGCACTTAATGGTTGTGAGTCCCTGTAAAGAAGTGATTGGGTAAAAGTGCTGCTTCTGGCAAGAATCTGGCTTAAATGGTCTTATTGCATCCCTAAGTAACTAGATGTATACCAAAGCCCTACTCAGTAGTATACATACACAAGGTTATACTGTCATAAGTACACTATGGGAAACTGATTAACCCATGAGGGGGAAGAGGACTAGCACCTCTTCTTCCTCACACTCCACAGTCCATCTGTAAATAAGCTGTGACTCCCTGACTGCCTCCCTTGTTAAGCTGCTGAGAAGCACAGTGGGGAGGCCTCACCACATGGTCCTGCTGTGCCCAGCGGGTGCATTTAGGTGTGTGATGGGGTCTGTACTCCAGTGCACATCCTGGTGTGGCCAGGTCACTGCAGTGAAATAGCTGCTGGAGAAAATGTGGGCATTGTCAGGGGGAGTCTGAGCATCTTGGAGGAGTCCATCCAGGAGAAGGTAAGGCTGAAAATTGACTTAATGGTGTATATCACTTCTGGCTGCTATACAGTCCTTTCTTAACTTTCAATGTCTTTTAAAAGAGAAATTCGGGTTGTGAATACAAGTTTGCAATTTCTCTGTTACTACCTAGCAGTATCTCTTCTTTCAGCTGTATAGTATGTCAATAAAGATTTATTTGGGGTCTTGAAGGCCAGAATCCTTTGGAAACCCAATAAACCCAATAAACCTCTGCTTCTATTGTGGCTTGGAAAAAAGGTGATCTCTATATTTCTCCCTCCGAGCTTCACGATTCTCTACTTTCGGGTTGTATTCACTGCAGTATCATAAGCAAACACTTCTACTGGCTGCAGTATACGGCAGGAAGAAATAAAAAGCAAGATGGCCATCATGGTTTGAAGATCAGATTGGTGCAAGAGTTTAAAAAAATTCTTATTACTGGGGCAGAGAGGTGTCTAAGCACAGACACACAAGGAATTAACAGCTGTTTAAAGTCCTTATTTAGTTACCCAGAGTCCCCCTGCCCTGTATGCAGAAGGTTGAGAAAAAGGTGCAGAAAGGAAGGGATGCAGGCTGGGCATTTGGGACTACAGAAGACAGGGCCCATCTCAGTGTTCTCACCTTCTTTCCTTGGCTGCCCTCCCACCTTGCTCCCTCACCCCCTGACAGAGGGTGGTGGGGTCTATCCTACTAGGTTGGGAGGCTTCACCCCATGCCTTTTGAAGGGGAAGTGGAGACTGAAGGTGACTACCTCCAGGGTGCTCCAGCTGCACACCATCCTGCTTTCAATAGGCAGGGCAGGACTTTCTTCCTTTTTAGGGGAGTTAACTCAAGGATACGAGCTATACTTCTATTATGTATGCTTTAGTTCAGAGAGGATTAATCTCCACCTGGGTGGAGGGTAGCAAATGGCCAGATTTGTGTCATATTAAGTATTCTCTAAGCAAGCAGGTCAAGATGACTGCCTCAGGTGACAGAGGGAAGAAATGGGGTACATGCAAATCCCTTGAATTCCCGGTACTGTCCCTTTGGACATAAGGCAGGAACGAGTGTACAGATCCAACTGGTCAGGGGCCAGGTAAATTCTAGGCACAAGAAGTCATCTGGCATGGTTGAGAGTTGTCTTCAGTGTTTAACTGCAGCAGGAGAAAACTCCTCTCCTGTGTGACCCCAGATACCAAGCATGTAGGTTGCTAAATGAACAGCAATGAGAGTAGCATCGGGAAAGGAAATGCAGAGATTAATCTGCATTGGTGTGCACAAGCATTAAGTCCAAATTGCTTCACTGGTAACATCAGGGCTTTTAGAGTCCTTTCCTTTCAGGAAACAGAATTTCTGATACTTCAAGAACTTTAACTTTATAACACCTAAAGTGCCTTTGAAGTCATAGCCATGCAGAGGTTACAGCTCTAAAAGAGGAATTAGGAGAAATTCGGGAACCTCCATCCCCTTATAGATGTATTATACTATTCTGCAGTTTTACCGCCCCATGGGAGTAGTTAAAGGTGATGCAAGAATCAGACCTGAATTCCCTGACTTCAGGGTGCTTATCATCACTGAAACAATAGGTGAAGCCAGATAAGGGTTTCATGAGAACAATTCAGGGATAAAGTGCAATACTTAAAATTGTGGCAGGTAAAGTCACATGGCTATTTGCTTGAACTGGACAGGTCTTTCATTATTATGTATGTATTTTTTTTCTTTTACTTTATTTTATCCTTACTTTTGTGTTATCTCAT
Organism: Oxyruncus cristatus; assembly: GCA_013399855.1. Classification (NCBI taxonomy): domain Eukaryota; kingdom Metazoa; phylum Chordata; class Aves; order Passeriformes; family Cotingidae; genus Oxyruncus; species Oxyruncus cristatus. Next base: position 183,167 of record VXAY01007029.1, read on the forward strand.
GACATTTTTTATGTTGTTGCTAGTTTTGCATTCAGCGTATTATCCTCTGACAGGAGGATATGAATGAACTCTGATTCAGCAAGTCGGCAGCACTGCAAGAAGGACATCAGGGTCAAAGCAATTGGCTGCTATAGACACAAAAGCATTACACTAAAATAGCATTGCAGCATTCACAGAAGGCACAAAATACCAATTTCCCTTTAGAGACTACAGAAATAATGATGATGTATTTTTACAGTAGAAGGTAGACTGCAATTTTGTGATGATGTCAGGTCTTTTAAGTACTTGGTGATGTCATTCACATAGATATGTGGATAGAATAAGAACAATCATTATTACAGTTCTCATCAGTAATGACTGGATTTGCAGTTTCATTTCAGATAGATGCCAGTCTAGAGTCTGGATTTTAGTGAAATGTCACCTAACCACAAGGAACACAATGACCTGAAAAATTGAAAATAAATAAATCTCTAATGGAAACTCAGTGTCTTGTGCAGTCTGCATTTTTTTTGTTCTGCTCTTCCCTCAAATGCAAGAAAGAAGATCCAAAAGCAATTTGTTATCTGTCATCTTGTTTGAGAAAACACCAACGCATAGGAAAAGAAGCTACCCAGTACAAGAAGATTTTTTTTTTTTTTTTAAGGGGCGTATTTTGAACAGAGAAAATATTTTCCAACAAGTTTGGCTCAACCTTGAGACGAATGCTCCGGTAGGTTCTTTGCACATCTGACCCAGTATATTCACGTCCATTCACGAGGCAATTACAGCTCAACCCCTTGCAGCCCAACTCTGCGGTGCAGGACAGCAGTGCTCACTGGTGCCCTGTGGTTCTGAGTCTGCAGGAAATGCCAAGTTTGCCTTTTCTCAGTGACTTTCGCTCTGAGGATAGGGATGCAGGAAACTGTGAAAAGGAGTAACTCCTTTTCCCAGGAGCCTCTTTTCTGCAGGACAAGTAGGCCGGGAGGGCCCCCGGGTTTCAAATAAGCTCTCCTTTAAGATACCATGTCAGTTCTGACAGCCTGAGAGCAGCAAAGTCAGTGCAGGAGTACTGCATGCTTGCCAAGCTAAGACTTGCAAGGTGGTCAGCTCAGGAGCTGGGCAAGATGCATCTCCTGCTGTGTTTACTTGTTTGCAGGTGAAATAAAACACAGCCAATCAGTGGAGAATGTAATGCTCTAATACACATTATCACTTACCTTCTGAGTTTATATCATCAATACCATTCAATCATCCCCTTATTGCATACAGCCAGGTGCATGCACTTTCTTTAAACCTATTAAATCATAAGAGTACCTCCATAAAGTTTAGGATACAAAAGGCCATTTGACCATTCAGGGAATAGAAAAGGACATTTGCATCCCAAGGTGGTATTTTGAAAGTGTTCAGTACAAACAAATAAAAGTCAGTCCAGCTAGAGGTGTATAAAAACCGGAAATGACATGGGAACAATTAAAATAACCAAAACTTTTCCGATTTAAAACTGCCAAAGCAGATTCAGGTAACCAAAAAAAGGTTTTATTTAGGACAAAAAAGATTTTTTTTTCTACTTTTCCATTTTGAGGAAATTCTCATGACTTAATAAGAGAAATTTCTGAATTATGAAACTTCTTTAAAATAATGCTCAAAAGCTGATGATTGCAATTTAGTCTGTTAACAAATGGCTGTTTGACTTTTAATGATGGAGTGAAATAATATATGCATCGGTTTGTATTTTTTGATTTATGTGAGCACTTGGTCCTGATTTACATATCAGCTTACACAAGCAAAACCCTCACTAGTATAAAGTAGATTGTTAAAGCCTTGTTCAAGAATACACACAGATGCTCTTCACTTTCTCATCAGGAGATTATTTCATATCCTATGTCACCATTTTAACACCTTTTCCAAAGTGATCAGTTACCACTAAAGACTTTTTCCAAAGAGGGAAGTAGCTTCTGCCCCAGCCTATCCCCATCCAGAAGTCCCCACTGCTTGGGCTGCCCTGCAAGACTCCTGCTGGTCAAAGCTGAGCTCTCCACATGGGATGGATAATCACCTCTGGCAGGAGGACGGGGACAGGAAGATGGGAGATGCTCTGGGAGAAGTTTTCACCGAATCACAGAATATTCTAGGTTGGAAGGGACCCACAAGGATCATCGAGTCCAAATCTTAAGTGAATGACCCATATGGGGATCAAATCCACAACCTTGGTGTTGTTAGCACCATGCTCTAACCAACTGAGTAGAACTGTTTTCAGGCAGATAGAACCTGCAGTGAGGAGTGACACATGGAAAAAAATCAAAGCAATGACAGAAAGCAGAGTAAAAGGCAGTTACTACATTAAGGCTTTTGAGGACTCTGACCAGGTCTCCTGCACAAGGAAATGCTAAACAGGAGTTATTTTCTTTTCCACAACTTTTTTTAGCATAGATTATTATATTTCTGAATATTCCTCGGGACTTTACACATTGACAAGCTCCTATTTGCGTCTAATTACTACTTAAATCATAGATACACATAAGCAAAGCTCTTTCTAGTAGTCTTTTCAGCTTAAAGCATCTAGCAGATGGTCTCTCAATGGCCTGGGAGAGTGTCACTGCATGTTTTGGGCAAGAATATTTCCTTCTCTTGGTTTTGAAATCAGACAGATTGAATTTATATGGGGATGTCCAGTAATTATTATCATGAATTATATTTTTGGCATTGTTGTCAGGGGATAGGATCTGCTTGAGGGACTGCTCCTTTTCTTCTTCTCACATCTGAGGTGGTTCCATGCTCAAGATTTGGAACCTTATATTTAAAAAAAAATTCATACCGTAAAATGAAAACCTTGACTGAGAACAAATCCTTCCTGTTTCTAATTTGATTTTACTCCTAGCAGCCTGTGTCTCAGGGGAGCAAATAACTTTGGGAGACATGTCTCACTCTAGACCTTGTTATTGATGAATCAGCAAGGAACTGTACAGAGCAAACTACTCAGCCCTGCCTGGTGGCCAGTCCCAACACTTTCAGAGAAAGAAGTGACTGCCAGGCTGGACACTATTATCTGATTATAACAGAGGCACATATGGAAAGAAAAGAGTCCCTGTAACAGCGCATTTGAAGAATAGCTCAAGATTCACTTGGGAGTTGTCCAGCTGGTGGCCAGGACCCCGGAACTGATGAGTTCTTGGTGGAAAACACAGCTGACGGACTGTGACCTGTATTTTGTTGTCTCAGCTATGATTTCTGAGTCTGGAAGGTGCAGTTCCACGTAGCTGTAATTTGATCTCTGGGTGACAAAGTAAGATCAATAAACACACTTAGGTCCCTAGCAGGAAATCGAGGACAGAACCTGTCAAACACCTAGAACAAAGACCTTGGGAAATCTCTGAAGTTCATTATATTTAGTAGCTCACTTACTATATTGGATTTTCTGTGCATGGTGCAAACAAGGATTTTGAACCACTGGGAGTATCTTTTCTAACAATCCTCTAATGCTTCCAAGGACATGGTGCTTAGGGATCAAATTAATATTTTGCAGGATTTCCTGCCACACACAATAAAGAAAGATATAGAAAAAGCCAAATAAATGTCTTGATTTTCTTCCAGAATGTTGTATGACTATTCAGAAGTATGAATTTGCTTCTCCATGTAAAAATGTTCAGAATAATAATAACAGAAAAATAACCAGCATATTATATTTTTTAAAGTATTTAAAGCTGCCTTTATTCTAAGTATTAAAAAAAGGTTTTTTTACTATGAAGATCCAGAAAAGAGTAATCTGTTGACAGATTTTTAGTTCTGCCACTTAAAAATAGCCAAATGGAGTTTTAATTTTTTAAATGTCCTTATGTCCTGAGGGTAGGTGCTATACTTCTCAAGTCAGTGAAGGGATGAATACAGTCCTATCTGAGGCCTGGGGATGTTTGAGAAAGGCAAAAGGAGGTTTCCCTTTCATGCAAGCTCATGGTTGCTTATTTTCTGTTACCACAAGTCACTACTCAGCTGGCAATTAAAATCAAAAGCCCTAACATCCCATTGCATGGATTACTTTTAAGAAGTCACGCTAGATAAATAACCACACTGGACTAAGCATGAATGGTTTTTCTTATTTCAGGAATCACACAGAATATGTTGAGTTGGATGGGACCCACAAGGATCATCGAGTCCAAATCCTGGTCCTGCACAGGACCATCCCCAAGAGTCACACCATGTGCCTGGAACTATCATCCAAACACTTGAATTCTCCATTTTCCTGGGGCGCCTGTTCCAGAGCCCAACCAACCTCTGGGTGAAGGACTGTTAGAGTTCTTTTGGTTAGCATGAAACAATGAAATGTTCCTAAGGACAGAGATAGCAAGAGAGACACCACTTTGGAAAAGAAGTAGATAGTGCAGGAAGTGCAGGAATCCAGATGCTGCATTAATAGATACCTCAGAACTTTGTACAAAATATTTACAGGTAAAGAGATTGCAAGCCTCCATCTCATTTTTGTGTTTCCTTTTCATGTTTCTGATTCATCAGAAACCAAAGTGATTCCAGTATGAATTTTAATGTAGAGCACAGAAATGTTCTATGTTAGGCTCGTGCAGGCTCTTGACATGAAGTTTAGCTTATTCTGTCATTATGATTTAATCAATGCTCTTTGTTCTCTGACTCCCTAGGAGTTCATACTGCTCACAGGAGGAGGAATGCTTATATTTAGGGAAGTGGCCAGCACATGGTACTTTCAATATTCCTGCTAGATGTCATGAGCAGGGGGCATGAGATGACATGTGCTCAAAGGCTTAGGTTATCTTTGAGAATATCAAATGAACATTATCCACAATCCAGTAGATTCTTTATGTATAATTTGCCACCTACACATACATTATTAAAGCTCTGGATGCACCTGAGTGCTCATCTCTAAGTACAGCAGTAATACAAAATCCCTCCAAGTTATTATTACACAATTTTTCTTGCAAATATGGTATTTTACTTCTGTAATCGCTTCTATCTAGGAGACTCCAGAAGAAGGTTTCATCTCCGTTATTAGTGATTTATAGAATCAACTTTATGCATGTCTTGAGCTTTCCTGTGACCTGCTGAAGCACAATTAATAGAAGCCATAACAAGGAAAGTTGACTTCCCTCTCCCTACTAAAGAGGAACCTTTGCAAATAGGGTATATTTGGAAGTTTCATACAAAGTAAAGCACCAGCAAGTCCCTGCTTTGTTAGGGAAGGAAACAGGAAGGGGGAAAAATCCATTAAAGTCAGAGGAAAGTGGAGAAGAATGGGAACATATTGTAATAAGAATGGTTTTGAGGAACCTGATCATGAGGGAGCAGAGAGGTGGAGAGAGAAGAATTATAGTAAAATAATAATACCTGTGCTGCTCAGTAAACCTCTTCTGCTAAGGGTTGTTTTTACAATGAGAAAACTTTTGGCTTTGTTTTTAAAATCTCAGAGACCAAGCAAGGTAAGACATTATTGGGAGAAAAAAATCTGACACTTTTATTCCTGTGCGGAAAAATGCATAAGCTAAACCCTGGGAACAAAGTCAATGCTCTCTACACAGAATGTGGCTCCTTGCACTGTTGCTCTGAGGACCAGGATCGAAATCTGCTTGTATGAGATTAGGTCTGGAAATAACACCACATTCTTTAAGGACAAGGAATATAGAGTGGAATTCAATAAAAATTCCTCCAAGTGTGGTATTTTCCTTCATTTCCTCTTTCACTCTGCTTTAGTGCAGTCTCTCTCCTTGTGGCTACCAACTGCAACAAAACCTGTCTGTGGAAAATAAGGTTTATATACAATGCCTACTTGCAATAAAGCTGGATGGACTGAAGAACAAAGCCTCGCATAAAGCTGTTCACTTACTTTAAAGACTTGCCTTTGTTGCTTCAACACTCTTGCAGCAAGGGAGTTTGTATTGCTATGATTCTGTAACATGGGAATGCTGCAAAACTGTCATGTAGCATATGATGAGATCTAAAATCTTTCATGCAGTGCATCTCTCATTCTCTAGTATTATTACTTTTTAGGTGATTATTCCTTTTTAGGTAATTATCCACACTTAGAAGTATGCTCTTGACTTCTGTTAAACCTTTTCTGGAGCAGATTCCCTGTGTGACAGTAAGCTTACCAGTTATGGAAAAAGAATGCTTTCCTTTATAACCTTCATAACATCCTTGCTGTCATCTTGTCTAGCAGAAACAACATTTAAGGAAAATTTTTTGACTTTTTTTTGACTTTTTTTGGGCTGGGGTCCCAGGAGCTCAAAATTTACAGTCTTGCTTTCGTCCTTGGAAAGATATCTGCATGTTCACACCTTCAGATTGAAGTATAAATATTTTGGCTGTTCTGTTAAAGCCCTAACTTAGCTTTCCTGCTGGGATTTTACAACCAGAAAAGATATATATCTGTTTTCTTTTTACTTTTGAAATACTTTGTGTAGTTGAGTTGTACTATCTTTTGTTTAGAATTTAGTTTTGTTTTGTTTTGTCTTGAAGTAGTTCAAGGACTGAGTAGGGAGGGTCAGACTGTTAGACTTTAAAGAATACATGAAGCAAGCAGTTGCAGAAATAAAACCCTAAGGCAAGAGAGATGGGAGATTTGGAGAGAATGTATGATTGTATTTTGTGAGGGTGCTGAATTGCAATTACTAAAGCAGAGTGCTGATGACTAAGTAGGTGATAAATCTATGTTCTGGAAAAAGTCATCAGTTAGCAGCTGAGGTTATGGTGCTGTTTGTAGGTGTAAGTTCACACAGCCTCATTTATACGTGTGGTAATGCCTTGTGTGCATCCCTATGTGGATTTGTGTACCCACACAAAGGACTGTATTTAGGTCCCTTGTACATGTAGGATGTGTCATCTGTTTGTATGTACCACCATTTTTTATTTGTTTTTTGTTTTGATTTGTTTCTTACACAACTCTTACCTTCCAAAATTAATATAAGGTTATAAATTTGTGGGAGAAGTTATTTGCTTTGGACAATCACGTGCTATGATTTATACTCAGGAATTACTCACGTGGTTTCAACTACTAGTACTTTCCATTAAACATATTGCCTAGATTCGTATGAACACATGAACAGATGTAGAGAGAGAGTTGTGAAGCTGTCATCTTGTATGGTACAACTGTGTTGGGTAATATACACTCATCTTTATATGTATATTGTTCTGCAACACTCAGATCTGTGCACATATAGGTGTGCTGACATCAGCACTTACACAAAGGTTTACACATGCAAACATAGATACACATGTGTTGTTTGTGTAATTGTTGCAAAAGATCTAGAGAAAAATTACTGGAGCATGAGCATGTACTGTTGTGGCAGCTAAATAACACACTAATGTATGTACATACAATGCATAAGCATATAGTTCTTTAAAAACGACCAGTTTGCCCACCAGTGGGCAGAACTAGAGGTCATACCTGTGTAAAATAAATGCACATAAAATTATAGTAGTAGCAAGTGAACTTAATATAGTGAAGGCACATAACTTAGTGAAAAACTAATTGTATGAAAAACCTTTTACACTGAGAGGTAAGTTCTTCTCAAGGTCACAAGTTGTATCTCCTTCACCTCCTGCCTATTACATGATTATATCTGAGCATCCAAACATTAAATGAAAAAGAAAGAGGGCGAGAATTCAGAAAACAAAGACAAGAGGGAATAAATTAGCTACTGACTAAACATTTTCAGGTTTTTGATAAGATGTTTCTTGTGTGCCAGGAGACATTGCTGAGTAGGTGTCAAAAGTCCAAGCAGATTCAATCTAAAGATAACCTCAAAGAACATTCCCTGCAAGCATTTTGTTGATTTTAGCAGTGCAATATGTTTCACAACACGAGATGAATTTTCATTGTGTGTTGCTGGTAGTGTATCATTCTGCAAGAACCTGCAATGACCTCACTTTAATTTTTCACCCACTCAGGAGCAATTTCTCCATTAGCCAGGCTGCATGGGGGCTGGGGGTGGAAAATTCCCACTGCTCTGAGACTGAAAACAGTATGTTATAGCATACAAAAGCAATCAGACTGAGAAAATGCAATGCTTTAGTCTAATTTTCACCTATCTAAGGGCTGTCTGCTCAAGCATGAACACCACCTAAAATCTGTGATAATCTTTTTACTAGATTTTCGTTAAAACACCAATTTTTTTTCCCCAACAGGACAAAGGATCTGGCACAGGCACAGTAAAACTATTCAAAAGTTGTTTATATTCTGACTTTATGCCTATTGGTCATTGTTTTAACCCGGACTTACCAAGAGAAGCCCATCAAATTTACAGATGAGAGTACACTAGTCTCTGGTCTTTAGACCACAGGATGAAAAACTATAATCATAGAATCATAGAATGGGCTGGGCTGGAAGGGATCTTGGAGATCATCTGGTTCCAATGCCCCTCATGTGGACAGGGACATGTTTCACTAGACTGGGTTGCTCAGAGCTTCATCCAGCCTGGCATTGAACACTTCCAGGGGTGAGGCATCCACAACTTCACAGGCCAATTTGTTCCAGTGCCTCACCACCCATACAGTAAGGATTTTTCCCCTAAGATCTATTCTAAAACTACCCTTTTCAGTTTGAAACCATTCCCCCTTGTTCTATCACTACATGCTCAAAATTATACTAGATCAATTTTGTCCACAGAAGCACAATGTGATTCACCCTTTATTTATAGTCTGAAGTCTGAAATGGCCAGGAAAGAGGAAAAGGAATTTCAAAAATATCAGTAGGCTTTTTGAGCTAGGTGTACATTCGAAATAAGGAATAATATACCAAAGAACCTCTCTGTGTACAGGCTACAGGCAATCCTTGTGCATAGCTACTGAGGAAATAACTCCTTTAATGTCTAGGATTAAAACTGAAATTACTGTTTTTCCCCATTTGCTGTAGGTTGTCGTTTGGTTGGCTGAGAGCCAACTTATCTCTTTTGATAAGTTTATATAGTGTCCAACAGAACAGAGTCCTCAACAAAACACAGGGTCTCTGGGCACTAGAATAGTATGGAAAAATATACTTTAACATTGCTCTTTGGAGAGCTGGTATTAAGCCTTCTGTTTAGCTGCTATTGTTTTGCAATCACAGTTTGAAACACAGCCGGACAACAGAGTTTGTGGTCATGAATGTTAGTCTTATGGTTAATGTGGATATAGAGATCCAGGGTTAGCTCTTGGCTCAAGCACAGGCTTCATCTGTTCAATAAATCTCCATGTGCCTCAGTCTCTAATCTGTAAAAGTCAGATAATAGCATATTTTTTCCTTATACTGTGTGACAGACCCTGTAATCTGACAGCGCCATCAGAATGCTCCACAGTCCCCTGAACACAGAAAAGATCATTATGTATTGTTAAGCATTCAATTAAAAAAAAAAAAGGGAAAAAAAAAAAAGGCACGGAGTGTGCTTTCCAAGGTCATCATTACTTGTCTTATTTTCATTTTTTTTAGTAGCAGTTGTGCTGCAATGTCCCCTCTTTCTGTGTATTTTCTTCAATAAACAGTCAGAAAAAAAATGTTTTTGAAGGAATGGCACCTTCCCAAGAGAACTGCAGTGTATTGATAAAATTTCAAAACTAATTTACTTCATACCCAGAGAGAAGACTGCTATGTCACTGAGTGTGTTCAAGTGCTCTTCTTAGCCATGTTTCCTTATAGAAGGTAAGAAGTAATTTCTTCCTCATAACACTGCAAATGGCTATAAAGTTATTAAAACCCAAAGACCATAAACACATTTGTGAAAGTAGGACACAGGATTTGTAAAGATCTTTTCAGATTTTTATTTCATTTATTTTTTTTTTTTATCTGCGCCAGGCAATGGGTAGATGCTACACAATGCCAACAAAGAATATTACTGATATTTATTAAAATATACATTCCTTTTTCATTTTCTGTGGTTTCTTGACTATTCTGATTTCACAGCCCAGTTATGTTTGGTGAGAGGAAAAGATGTCCTTTGCCAGTTTTGAGTTTGCTGCCTCTCCACTCATTGAATGCTCCCTTGCTTCTGCATGAGTAGCGATGTTCCATATCTATCATCTCTAGATCTTTCATTAATCTACAGACCTGTACTGTGTCCCTTCTTATTATTCCCTGTTCTAGGGCCAGTGATTCCAGTCTTTTCAATTTCTCTGACATATGAAAGTTTTTCTGAGCCTTTGCTCAGTCCCATCACCCATGTACAAACTCCTTCAGTTCTGATGTAGCCTCTCAGAGATCATATGGCCAGTACCACATACTGAATTCTGGGTAAGTCCTCAGCATTACTTTACAGACAGACATCATAAAGTAATCTATATTTTTCTCTATCTTGTTCTTCGTTTCAGCTGCCTTTAAAATGTTTTTACAGTGTGCAAGTTTTTCTGCAATGATGCATGGGAATTTCTGAAATTCCCAGTGCAAGACTGAGGTGCTCACTGCCAGAGAATTTTTTTTCTCCCTGATAGATGGGTTTGTCGGAGAACTTTCATCTGCAGCATGATACATACCTACACCAGGTATAGTGAGAGTTTCTCCTGGAAAAGAAATCCTTCATGATGTTTGAAGTGTTTACAAGCAGCTCAGATGTTCCTCCTTCTGTGCCGCAAACCAAATTATTTTACAAAGCAAGATTAGACTTATGAGATCTTCGCCTGACAAACAAAAGTCAAAAAAGAGAATGAAAGAAAAATCCTGGACTACTTGAAAGTGTGTCATGGACTTGCAATTTTTTAGGTGAAGGCTTTTTCTAAGATACTGCTCTATGCAGACAAGACTCCTCAGGTAATACTCTGTCTTCAGAAAAGGTTTTTTCTGAATTACTTATCAGCTACATTTCAAAGTGAACTTAGTGCTAGTGAAAGATGCCAATTCAACAGATGAGAGGACTGAAGGTCCTTCGGAGGGTCAGAGAAACAATCATGCACCCATGAGACATTCCAGCTCCAGAACACTGGCAACGTGACTCGGTCCAAAGGGAACTTTCTCATCTGGAAAGAATTCATCTTCTGCCTAGATTATATATTTACATGGCCCTAATTACTGTGTTATCTAAATTATTCATAATCTTAAACTGTATCCTTGTAGAAAAATGGGGCATTTTGCAGACACAAATATACTCACTCACACCACACTGGAGCCACACAGCAACAGCCTTTTCCTCAGCCACAGCACCTTACCAGGGAAGGTACATGGGAATTCATGGTTTTGCTGTGGAAGACATGTAGCGGTTGTTCAGCATGTGCATGGCAAGGATTTGCCCATGCTCTTCTTTTTCCTGCCCAACTGCTGAGCTTTACCCAGGTTGCCATTTGGATTGTAGCACACTGAATATCCGTCTGGCTCATCTGCTGCACTTGCCAAGTAATGCACATTAGTTTGGCCTTTGTTGCTTCTTCAGTATGTGAATGTGCTTCCTTAACTCAGGGAGAAACCATGATCTCATTTCATAAAATCCACCAGGTTTTTAAGCATTAAATTTAAGGATTTGTTGACTCACTCACTGACAGAGACTGCTTATCCTTCAATTCATTTAATTCTCAAGATGTTTTCTACTTCCCCTGCAACCTTGTTTCCTTGTTTCCTTACTTACCATGCTGAGAGTAAAAACTCTGCTTCCAGAGAAGCAGTTTGACAATCCCTGAATTTCATTTCAGTGTCCTGTTCCTTCCTCTGGACCAGCATGTGTGACAAACGTTCAAAAATCCACTCGAGAGATGTTCCTGCACCACCCTCAACCCTACTCAGCCCTCCCAATGGAGCACTCCAGGCATCTTGGCTGGAGCCAGGCTCTGTCCACGCTGCTTGGGGCTGCTGTGAAGGGCAGTCTTTCCCCAGAACTGTTCATTTCTGCATCACTGTTCTCTGTTCACGAAGGCAGCCAAAACCAGAAAGCAGAGCTGCCAAACAATGAAGAAGATAGGGGACATGTCAAGAAGAGGAAAAGATGACAATGGGTTCATCCAGTCAGATGTAGATATGCTATGCTAGTCTGAACAGTGTCCTTGCAGAGAATCTGCAGCTCCAGGGTTTCAGGCAGCTAGGCACACCACGAGACAGGAAGGGATGAAGTTTACCTAAGGCTGAAGTTCAAACGACCCTGAATGAGTGAGATCAAAAGTTCTGGTGGCCTCACTCTAGCCACAGGTAACAAGGCTGTGTTGCAAAGAGAGCTGGGTTCCTGTTGTCCAGGTGCTTTTTGGTGGGACCAAGTGAGGCTCTCTCATGCATGAATGGCCATGACATCCTCCATCTGAGCAGCACCCCACCTCAGGGGGACAGCAAGGATGGAAAGGGGTGATATGCTTTCACCCTGCAGCTGCTACAGTTCGTTCTGCAGATTACCATGCATTGGCACGTCCATGATTGACGATGCACTGCAAACACAAGCACATTTTGTTTTCCCCACTTTACTTTGCGCCACCTTTTGCCACCTTTCTGTGGGGAGGCTTACAGAGGGATGAAGCAAGTAACTGCAGGGTCAGGAATGTCTTAGACAACTTGGTTCATTGTACATGAATTATAATGTTCTATCTAGCCCAAGCCGGATGCATAGAACAGAGGAACAAAACACACAGGAGGTGTTTCCTGTTGGCCACAGGAGTCAGACTGCACAGGTTTATCCTCAGGCATCTCCTTTTAATACTGATCTGTAAGTATCCAGTTGCTGTGCTGTGAACATCTCTCAAGAATTGCTGCCAGACATGACATTCACAGCTTCATTCATTGCCAGCTCTTACATCACCTGCTGTTGGCAGATTCCATTAGAGGATGATTTTCTGGCGATGATGTCAGCCAACTTTCTTCTTTATAAAGCTGTGTTGTTCTGCATTTGATATCAGCTGTTGTGATTTATGAACTGGTTTCCTGAAAACTTTCAATTGACATATTTATCTGTAGCTTCCAATTTTAATGCACCTTGACTGCAGGTGCAATTCTGTCTTTTGGACATGTGCTGTTTTTTTTTTTTTGGTTTTTTTTTGTTTGTTTTTTTTGTTTTTTGTTTTTTGTTGTTGGTTGTTGTTGTTGTTGTTGGTTTTGGTTTTGGGTTTTTTGGGTTTTTTTGAAGTGAACTGTCAGACAATCAAAGGAAAAGCTAAATAGCCCCTCTGGGGAAAGAGCAACCAGAATCCCTCTAAAATGTTCAAAAAGATGTAAGAGATGGTTCCTGCAGACCTATCAGTCAGCCTCCAAAATCCCCAGCGAGGACTTGGAGGCTGGGGACATTTGGTTGGGGATTAGGTGGAAGCTGTTATCACAGGCTGGCTAGGTTATGCATTTCCTTCAATTCAGTCTTCACTGTGCACAGAGCTGCAATGTACTTAAGAGGTGCATGTTCTTTGCTTCCCTTTTGAGCCCTGCTCTGGCCAAAAAAAAAACCTTTATCAGAAGAAACATTTGAGTACTGTTTTCTATTAATGATAACTGAAATGGAATGCAACCTCTTTTTCATCTCCATCGCCTCTGCCATAATTCCCCATGGAATAAAATCTTCTGGGTCTTTGCAGAAATACAAGTCAATTCCTAAAGGGAATTTAAATAAACATTGCCTAAATTTGATAGAAGTAATCACTTGTTTTTTTTTTTCCTTTCATGTTCACAGCTTGCAACTGCAGAAAGTCTTACTAGCCCATCTTAAGACAAAGGGAGCGAATCATCACTGCAATTTTGTGCTTTTTTCTTGGGCACTTGTTTGCTTGTCTTTCACTTATTCATTATAATGACCAGAGGATCTCAGCCAGTCATCATGGTAGGGAGCCTGGGTGCTGTTCTTGTGGGAAGTCCACATTCCCTGCAAGTCTTGCATAATGCAGACTTTCCCTTAGTGCAGGATTGCTTCTTGCCATATACTCTTCCTTCAGCAATGGGACCTTATGTAGAAAAAAGAAACATGATTCTTCCTCTTCTCTCTCAAACCTGAGATACATTAAAACTGCCATTATGTAAACATAAACCAGCACTGTAATGAAAGTGTCAGTGTCTTTTTATGACATCCCAGTATTCTGGTTAGACAGGTTTATAAAACAAGTGTGGACTTTGCCAGTCTCCCTAAAGCATAACACCTTCCTTCTACCAGTTAATGACATTACTTAAGTAATCTATGTCATGACACTGAAGGTCACAGGTTCAAATTCTGCTGATCAGTCAAAGCAAATGTCATCGCAAAAGCAGTGGCGTCTTTTCTTACTTAGTTTTTATCTGAGAATTGCTATTGATGAGCAGTGCACACCCCGCTGGCATGGAGACTTCAGCAGGTGCCATTCGTGTTTCAGTGCTTGAAAAACAACCACTTACATAATTCCCACACTGCCAAAAATCCACATCACAGATGAACCATCAAAATACAAGCTGAGTTTACTATATGGTCAGATGAGCAGTCAGAAACCAAATACTTACATACAACTG
>VXAY01007029.1:197520-265040 GCA_013399855.1 Oxyruncus cristatus
TAGTTAAAAAAAAAAAAAAAAAAAAAAAAAAGGAAAAAAAAAAAAAAAAAAAAAAAAAAAAGAAAATCCCAGACTTCATAGAGAGTAGTTACAGCAAAGATGTGCATTATTTTATCAAAATTATGTTCTAAGCACAGTGTTTAATGACCAGGAGTATATTGAAGAGATTTAGTTATCTTTTGGACCATAAACTCTGAGGGATGCACAGGCAATGAGAGAAAAGCTGATCATATGAAGTGAAACATCAGTCCCCTTGTTCATATTTGCTTGCTTTTAGTTTGCCTTTTTTTCTGCTTGTGAACAACCATGAATCAGAGTATGTGCTCAGTGCTGGTGTGAAGTAATAGTATGTTGCATAGTTTTATGTCAGCTGAAAGCTAAAGCATTATTCATATCACTGAATTTTCCAAGAAAATTTGCAGCATAAGCTTGTGTATATTATTAATAGGGAACTCTCTTACCCAGGAAAACATAAACTCAGCTATCTGAGCTCATATAGTGTAATTTCACCGAAAGACATAGAATTACAGCCCAGGTGGGCTTTGATCAGTAGGGAGCCAATATCAGAGAGAAGAAGAGGTTCTTGGCAGTTCCAGGCTGCAGTGAGTGCCAGACTGTGGTAGCTGGAGGTCCTCAAGGAGAGCAGATGCTCTACTGGTAGGTATCCCCATTTCCCCCTTGTTTTCTCCTTTACCTCTGCTCACCCCCTGCCATTCTGCCTTTGCTGTGCCAGAGCCATAATAAACCTCTGTGGTGTTGTAACATTTGCCTCTACCATAGGACAATTTCCAAGTAAAAAGCAAGGCAGTATTCATACTTCTCAAGACAGAGACAAAAACCAGGAAACAATGTGGAGGGAAAAACATGAAGAGAGAAAGATGACCAATAATATACCCATCATGTGGCATCTCTGAAGGAGAGAGAAAAGTTTCTATACAAAAGAGGTTGTCTGTGTGAGGAAGCTGGCACAGAAAATCAGAGTGGATGGCTTCTCCTCTTCCAGACAATAGCCTAACTCATTCTCGCTCTCTGACTCTCCTGGAAAAAGGAAGTGGATTGCTGGGGTCTGTGTAATAAGTATTTTTTCTGAGTGAGAAAGATCAACGCTGTCTCCTCTCCATATATTTTTTGAATTTAGTTGCTAGTCATGGCTGAGGTCAGAACAGGTGAGACCTGGATGTAGCACAATGTGAAATACTAAAAAAATTCCAACCACTGAATGCATTTGTGCCATAACACAAATTTCACCAACACATGGAAAGTCCCGAGATTCAACTAGGAAGATATTCCTTAGATTCATTAGAAAATTAGAGTCAACCAGAGGCTTTAACTCAGCACTTGAAATGCACTTTCACCTTGCTTGTTCCATGGGCTATGAAGTAAAGTGCAGTGGAGTTTATTAGCAATTGACCTGATGAGTGTATTATTACTTTAATGTGGCAAACCATGGTAGGAAATCTTCACTATGATTTTGAACAAGATTCCTGTTATAGGACTGATGTTCTCATGATTAGAACAGGTTTAAGCAATAAGAAGCAATTTTTTTCAATGTCAACTCATGTGACAAATTTGCCAGACTGTAAGCATTGTAGCTACTTTTTTTCCCCTCCTTTTCTTTTTTTTTCCCCCTCTATGTACAGTTAAATGTTATGACCATAAATGCTGAGCAACAGGATAAAAGTAGCTTAGAGGGAGGTGGCACAGAAGAGAAATTGTCATAACTGAGCAATCGCAGTAACAAGTTAACCGAAAGCTCATCTGGTATGAGGGGTATACGCTCAAAAAAACCCCCCAAGCAATGGCCATGGCCTTGCCTGTTCCTTTTGATAGATATAATCCTCATTGCATATCAGTAACAGAAAACCACTAAAAATAATATAGTATAAAACAGTCAGAAGAGTGAAAAATATAGGGAGGTGGACAAAGAAAAGCTGTTGTGGAGGCAAAATGGAGGCAGAAGTCAATGTGCCCTACCAGCTGTGCACTGCCAGCCTTGAGCAGCTGACTGCCCCAAAGAGCCTGCAGAGCCTGATAGAGTGCCCTTAGTGCAATTCTTGGTGGCCTTGCCTGCACTGTCATGGTATTTTTTTTTTAACCATGGAAAGTCTGGACTCTTCTATGAGATGTTTTATGACAGTGCTGTGCTTTGGCCTGCTGCTGATAACAAAGCTTCAAGTCCACAGCTCTGTATAATGAAGCAAACTGGCCAAAGGTCAGGATTGGTGACATGGGAGCAATGCCAGTTTTCTGCAGTATGAACATTATCCATTGTCACGTCCAGGGGCAAAAAATATTCAGCTGTTGTAAATGTGAAATTCACCATTCTCTACCTTTCAGAGAGGTGATTTTTGTCCCATGAAACAGGGCCAGAGGAGTCAGACAACCACTGAGCTCTCCGCGAGCCAGGGGAGACTCAGACACATCCCTGTGAGAACAGTTGTCTATCTGTCATTATTTAATGTGTTGTCAATGGTATGTTCTGCATTATGAAGGCAAAAAGAAAAGGAACAGAAAGATATATCAAACCTGTCTGCTGTATGACTGTGTTTAAAAGAATGAGGAGCATTTCATTTTGCCTCGAATTAGATGCCTAGGGTGGGATTTATCTTTCCTGGCTTTACACGTCTGTCAAGTCAATCATCTGTATCTGAGCTAGGCAACTTCAGCTGCCTTCATAGTCAATTGAGGAGAGCAGGAGCTTCCAGAGGGCAAACGACTCAGTCTTATTTTAGGCACACATAGCAGTCAAAAGTAGCACTGAACGTCTGCAAGTTTTTCTCTAGATCTTGTCTCCAGTTTGGTCCCAGAGACAGGACACCCATGGGCAGCCAGGACACATCTCCAGGAGTCTGGTTCATGCAACCCAAGATGATTTGCAATATGATAGTATGCAGCATGTGGGGGTGACTGGGATGCTCATTTTAAATGCACACTCCTGATGTAGGCTAAGGGGGAAATATAGATACACACAATCTCATCTTTGTAGAAGACAAGTCTTTGGACAAGCATCAAGTACAGGTTGTACCAGACAGGACGTTCTTGCTTGGTCCTTGTGTTCCATTGCCAAGTGTCAGTGATCCACTTGCTTAACACGTGCATTGGGGAAATATTTATCACTTATTCACTAAGGAGTAGACAAGAATGATCTTTGAGGAAAGAATATTTTTAACTTTGCCTTCAGTAAACTCCTTTATTGTGGACACAGAGACAATCTGATTTGGCACACATGAACCTTTTCTTCTATATTTTAGTCAGTGTTATTTTTGCTATACATAAATATTATTGCTATTTACATTCTGCTTACAGTACGTGTAGCCAGGACAGGAGAATGGGAAGTGGAAAGTGCAGCGCACAGATTCATTCCTGATTTATTTTCATTAGGTTTCTGTCATAATTAAATAATTTTGATGGTGCTCCAGGTGTACTAGGAACATAAATGTAAAGATCGATTGCTGTGTTTGCTGATCTTACAGCTGCACAGAGAGTCCAGTAAAACAGACAGGGCAGAAGGCAGAACATGAGGGTGAAAAGGTGAACAATTGTGTCTCTGAAAGTTATTTTCACACACTCAGTTTTATACTCTCTACACATCCCCCTCCCCCCCCATAAATGGCTATTGCTCTGTGACTGCATTTAGGGGAACTCTTTTTGCTGTTACTACGCTGCTACTAATGAGGCTCAAGCTGATGAAATCCTCAATACTGGGAGGAAAGGTATTTAGCATGGGCCTCAAGTCAATAGAAACTCTTCTAGACATGCCCCCCATTTCACAGAAGTTAATACCAAGCTGATTTTTGGTAGTTCTGCAATTTCTCTTCCTGCACTTAGCCCAAAACATCCCTTGTGAGAATGCAGGGAGATACCTCATGGTAGTGCGCACTGTCTCTGTCATCAGATGAGCAAGAACAGCGTGCGAATAGAATGCGCTGGGACTTGGAAGAGTTCTCTGGATTTGGCATTTAGAAATAGTAATTAATCTCAGTGAAACTGAAAGTGAGACTTTCTGTGTGTTGATTTGAAGCTGTGATTTAGTACCTCATTCTGAAAACTGTCAACGGGACATTTACTTGGTGCACAATGTCTCCAAGCAGAGAGTACAAAATCACTTAGTGTCGCATGCTCCATGCCAGAACAGTTGGAACCTCTTGGGAAGTCTTTTGTTCTAACATTATTTAAGATATGGGTTTAATAATACCTTTAATGAGAATACCTAAAATGTACAAAGGGTCAATCACCCTTCAAAGGAACAGGAAATACTTGCAAAATGCACAGGGAGGGGCTAATGTTAGCTAAGTCCAAGGAAATGTGTTGCCTTAAGAAACTGCTGATTCTTCTGTGACTAGTGTATTATTGTTCATTGAACAACACAGGTTATAGACTTGCCCACACTGCTCAATGAGGCACTGAACCAAACACTTCTGCACCTTAAAGAAACCTGTTATTTTTCTCCAGAAACTTATATGTAAGAACCAAATTCAATGGAAAACTTCTCATCTCTGAACTTCTGTAATGTCTGAGAAAGCAGTAAGATATGAAAGGGTGAATCAAGGGGAAGAAAGTATTGCATTTCAGAAACAAATACATTTTGTCACTGCAGGAAAGTAGAGTTGGAACTGTGCAACTCTGAATTTGCAACAGTACTCCTGCGCTAAAAACTGCATGAAGAGATTTGCAATCAAAGTCAGGCAGGCACGAAGACAAGAGTAGCAGTTCCAGTGCAAGTAAGTGAGGTGTTGTGTTGTGTGTCTGTATCTATCTCTGTCTGTGCAGGAAAAATGATTTTTAAAAGTATCTGAACAATAAAAGGAAAGAGACTTAGTGCGTGAGAAAGTGGAGGTAGCACCCACAATGAGGAAATGAGTGGTGAAACACCCAGAGAACCAAGATCCCAAGCAAGCAGTCTGCCTGGACCTATGAGAAGACATGAAGCAAAGCAACCAGAAATACCACTGGAGATGAAAAAGCATTTGGGTCTGC
Source organism: Oxyruncus cristatus (assembly GCA_013399855.1). Classification (NCBI taxonomy): domain Eukaryota; kingdom Metazoa; phylum Chordata; class Aves; order Passeriformes; family Cotingidae; genus Oxyruncus; species Oxyruncus cristatus. The sequence continues at coordinate 202,498 of VXAY01007029.1, forward strand.
TGTGGAGGGGAAAAGTAGAAGAATTTTTTTAATTCCGTTATCGGACACCTGTAGTAAATATTGACAAGCAGAAATATGAGATTGGGCAATAGGCAAAAGGTCAGAACCCAGCAGAGAGGTTTGTGAGTCATCATTCAGGTAGCACCCATAAGAACTGGAGCACACAAGGTCAGGAAGAATCACACACATGGAAAACCACAATAGATCCTCACGTCCTTCAGTCCAGTTCTGGGCCCCTCACTTCAGGAAAGACATTGAGGTGCTGGAGCATGCCCAGAGAAGGGACATGCCACCAAAGCTGGTGATGGATCTAGAGAGGAGCTGCTGAGGGAGCCAGGAGTGTTTAGTCTGGAGAAAAGAAGGCTCAGGGGTGACCTTATCACTCTCTATAACTACCTGAAAGGAGGTTTTAGCCAGGTGGGGATCAGCCGTTTGTCCCAGGCAGCTAGCGACAGGAAGAGAGGACATAGCCTCAAGCTGCACCATGGGAGGTTCAGGTTGGACATCAGGAAGATTTTCTTCATTGAAAACAAAGGGTTGTTAAGCACTTGAACGGGCTGCCCAGGGAGATGGTGGATTCGCCATCCCTGGAAATGTTCAAGAAATGACTGGATGTGGCACTTAGTGCCATGGTGTAGTTGACAAGGTTATAGTCAGTTAAAGGTTGGACTTGATCCTAAAGATCTTTTCCAATTAAAATGATTCTGTGTGGTTCACCTTTCAGTTAGATGGATTTATTCCATTTCAAAGCCAGGGATTCTCAAAGGTCCTACCTTCAGCACCTTAGATCCCCTTCTTTTACTTATATACTGTAACCATGTTGATAGCAAAGTATAGCCAGCTCTTACACTCCAGAAATTTCCTCAAGCTACCTAATGTTTACAGACAGAAATATCAGGTGTAACATCAGAAACACCTTCTCCTTCCAGAAAGTAAGATTTGGAGGTTAAAGCTCTGGAATTCCAGTGATGCTGTGTGTACATAGCAGGTACTCACACAGTGACATCTCCCAGTCACACTTCACTACCATGAAAGGTTTTGCAGCAATGCTCAGGCTAACTTATTAAGGCCTGTCACATTACCAAAACTGGCAAATTGATTTTCTGAAGTCATCAGGATTTATGAGTTTGTATAAAAAAAAGGCCCGTTACATATAGAAGATGCACTTAATTTTTGTGTTCCTTTGGTGCAAGCTCCTCTTCTGCTTCTCTATGTAGACTGTAAAAATGACACCATTATTTTCTCTGTACTTGTTAATGCTGAGAACATTGGTGCTGTGCTTCAGATTTCAGGCTATAGGTGCCTGGAAACCTAAGTGAATCCTACCTCCACATTAATTTACAAAGAGACTCATTAAATGGTCCTTTGTCAAAAAGAGAAGGAAACTCTTCCAGTCTCTCTCTTTTTTGGAATAGCTTTCATATGCATACGTAGTCTGAAAGAAAACAAACTCTACATGAGCAAGTTTATGGAAGAAGGTCATGACACTGCCACCAAAAGGACATGGTCTTGTTTCCATTGAGATTACTAGTTTAATTCCCACCAGCTGCTGTCATAGTTAAACTGGAATGTGACCAAAATACAGAATGGCTCCCTAAGCTGCCTAATAAATTTTACGCAGTTGTTTTTGGTTTTAAGTATTTGGTTTTCAGACAAATTATAGGGATATGGAAAGTGGAGGAACTAGAAGAGAAACAGAGAGAACTGTTTTGTCTGGACTGAAGGAGTACTGTTACAACATGTCCTTTCAATACTAAATTGACATTATGAGCTGAAATGAAATAGAAATATTTTTGTTTTTCAATTTCACTTTGAAACAATCACATTTTTTGCATCTTTCTTCCTATGAAATGGATCATTTTCATCAGAATCAAAGTGTTCATGTGCAAAAATTCTGTGCTCCCATACTGCATGTTAAGCAAGAAAGCTTTTTCACAGAAATAAGAAACTTTACCATTTGAAATTTCCAACCATATGTCAGATACATCATCAAAACCCAGAAACAGCTGTTCCTGCTCTGTTGAGTATAAAGAGCAAATTTAAAGACAATGCTGCAATTGCCAAGTAGAATATTTTTGTGGTGAGGATGAGAATAATTTTAGGCTTTGGGACCTACCTGGCAGCCTCTGAAAGGCAGTGAAGATGAGAGGATATAAGGACAAGGATTTTGAACCTCGTATTTGGCTGTGTTTATTTTTTGAAAGAGCATAAGATACAAGATGAAGGTCAGTGAGAAAGACGTTTACCCATTTGGGACAATCACAGCGCAAGCAGAGCAATCCAGGTGCCCAGACCTAAGAGTACCAAGGAGACAAATTCCACTATGACTCATGTCCAACAGCAGACCCTTCTGGAAGCAGTAGCGGAAGGTGAAGTGACTTGCTCATAGATTACCTCAGTTGCCTCTGCGTAGGCGTTTGAATTGCTCCTGGGGCATTTTGGCTTCCCCACTTCCTGCCACCCGACATAGCTCCGGTGACCGCTCAGCCCTTGGGAGCAGCGCTGGAGCGTAAAGCCACAAACTGTTTTTCTAGGGAATCATCCTCTGCTGGAGAAAAACCTCTTCCCAGTCACTGTGGGCTGGAGGGGCATTGAACTGCCAACATGTTCCAAGTGGAGGTTGTGACCTGCTGTTGGCAGAGAAGTAATTAGGACAAAGCCAAGCAAGCAACAGCTCTTTTTACTTGTGCTGTATTCTTTCATCTTTTGATTGTGGCTGCTAATTGAGGTGTTAGCAGTGCTGTGGTCACATCAAACCTAACATCAGATTTGCCACTGGCTCTATGATGAACCTTGTGGTGCCCAAAGGAAGCCTAAGTGCTAAAAGAAGAAACCTCTTCTAAGAGGGCACAGTCCTAACAAGAGAGAAAACAAGACAAAAGCCCATTTTTGGGGTTGATTGTATATACAGACACTACTTTAAAGTGTTTTTTACTCCTGATCTGTTCTACATGAAACTGAGTTTCTCCATCTGGAGGTCCTCAGCTCCCGTACTCCTCACTTACATCAGCTAGCTCACCACGGAAATCTGAAAAGGGCCCACAACACTGGGAGGCTGTAATATAATTACTGCAAGTACAGAAAGATGCACAGGGCTATGCAGTTTGACCATTAAATTGTATTAAATGCAGACTACAAAGAGAGAAAGCCACAAGGGAAAAAGAGACTATACATCAGCTTCTATAGTATTGGATTGTGTAGTTGCAACCCAGACAAATTAGGCAATCACAGGGGAAAATTCAACATCATCTTGTTAAGAGCTTGTTTTCAATAGAGTTCCTAGGGTGCTTTAGGACACAGAAAAATAGAGGCTCTTCAGTTCTTAACCACTCCTTGGATTGCGCACTGTGAGGACTTCTTTAGTTATTTCAATTTGTTCTAACTCAGCCTCAGGGAGAAAAAATGACAGCATAGTCAACTTTGGAGAGTTAGTTATTTGGATGAAAACCTGAGGCTTGAAGTAGAATGAAGACTCAATGATCAAGCCGGTAATCAAAAATATTTATATCTTGAATCTCTTCATCAATGTGTTTTTGCTATTATTTTTCAATGATGTGCAGCACAAATAATCTACAAGACTGTCAAACTGTAAACTGGGTTTCTTTTGGTAACATGATTACTTCCTGTGTCTATGGCTACCTCCTTCTGATTGATGCTGGGAACTCCTGAGGAAGTTTGGGGTCAAACACATGGAATGACTACAATTAGCTGATTAAGCAAGTGTAGGATGATTTTCCAGCCTGAGATGTTCCTCATACGTGGCACTTAACTTTATGTGTATCTTCTAAGCACAAAATGACCGAATCAGGAAGCTGTGTCACACGTCCAATTTGCATAATTTGCTTCTAGAGTTTCAGTGGTTTGTGACACCACAATAGATTAAGGAATTAGTATGCAAGCTTCCTTTAATTACATAAAACAAAACCAGCATGGCACTGCTTCCAGAAGCATTTAACGTCTAGCAATTGTGGACAATTTAAAAGGTCAAGGGGTTCATGCTAGCTGTGTTTACACTGAGATAGGCATTTGGGCCTTCCACATATTTCTCCTTTCCATTCATCTCTCCATCCTTCAGCCTCCTCCTTCTTGAGTCCTCTTAGCAATCACATGCCACTTGGATGACCCTTAGAGCACTAAAAAGTTTTTCATGAAGCTGTTACAACAGCATAAATGGATCCAAGATACATGAACATCAAAAACAGTGACTTGGCAGGGGCTTCCCTTTACTCAACCCCCTTTGACTACTTTTATTGTCTCCTGATACTTTAAATCAGAGCCCTTCTGTTGACTGGCATTATATTTTCAAGTTGTCTGTTAGGGACATTTGATTTAGGCAACTGCACTTTATCTGTTTCCCCCCCCCCCCCCCCCTCGTGTCAGCTGGTGGGGAAAATCCCACCCAAAGCAAATATTTAGAAGACATCATTATCTGCCTATCTTTTTATTTGCATTGAGCATCCTTTGTTTGGGACTTCAAGATGCTGTATGATTCAGAAATAGGAAGAGCTGGGACAGACAGACTGGGACTGTACAGGGTACTGAGGAAACTCTAAAGAACAATGTGTCCTGTGTTGTGTCCTGGTTTGGCTTCAGGGCAGTAAGTGCTGAATTATTCTCTGACCCTTGGACAGGAACTGCATGTATGTCAGCCAAGAGAGTTTGGAATATCTGGGCAACACCTGTGGATTGGTTTGCTTTCTTAATATGCTCATTTTCAGACATCCATACAGCTCTGCAAGAAGTGCAGACCATATTACTGTGATTACAGTCACAGAGGGACTGTTTGGTGTTGTGGGACCAGTGCTTTGCTTTCAACTAGAACATTTCTAATTACCTTAAATTCTTATTGGGATTCTGAAAAGAATATATATTTCTGTGAATGTTTAGAGTATGGTTTACATTTCAACTAAATCAACGTTGTGTTGGACCACTGGTACAAGAGTCTTCAGATGATGCTAGAGTGCATTACACAGTATAGATCTATCATCCCCAGAGCAGTATGGGGACACATACAGGCACACTCTGAACACTGACTATTAAAACTGAAAGATTTTTTTTTTTTTTTCCACATGTTAAAAAAGTGTATTGGAATAAACTTTCTGAACTTATAAAGAAAGTTTTAAAAATAATAGTGATGGTTACTTCACTAAAGAGTTACCCAGAGCTACTTTCAAGGGGACAGAGTATAAACCCTACAGGGTCAAGCTGGTAATGGCCTGCGCATATCAATGAAGTAAACCATCAGGACTGGGCACTTGGTGTTTGAACGATGTTTATTATGGTAATAGCCATTGAACTCGGTGTGAATAATGGCAGTGTGGAATTCCAGCCTTATTTCCACATCAAATCATTTTCGGTGACAGGGGAAAGGGTAAGGTTTCTGCCTGCCAGGCACACGAAGTAACAATGGGCAATTGAGGTTTTACTGATGCTTTCTCTTTAATATGTCACCTATGATCAAGATACTGAAAGTCAGATTCTGCCTTCAGATAAAAGTATGTAAATTTGTCATCTTAAAACTTTGTCATTGTTCCTGGGAATGCAAGAGTCACTGTGCTCAGATTATATCTTCAGTCACAGCTTAGGCAATCTTCACAGCAGCATGCACAAGAATAAAGAGACTTAGGAGTTGTCTCAACCAGTTACAACATGGGATGAAGTGAGGGATATCTACATCTGTAGCCAACCCATCTATGTTAATGTAGCTCTTTAGCATATCTTTTCATTATTCTCATCAGTAGCATCACAATCAGCACTAAATACAATTTTGGCTATTTTGACAAGAGAAAAAAAAGTGTCTTTTTTCTTTTCCTGTCGTTTTCCTGGCTGAATCTCTCTCTGAGCAATGTATTCACAAATTAAAGATGCTGAGAAAGTTGGTGACTCAAAGAGTGATGGTGAAATCACAGCCTTAGGAAATAGATACAGTTTCCATAGACAGCAGGAAATAACCTTTCTGAATGGAGAATCTATATAAATGATTAACACAAGGCTCATCTGAAATCCATCATTAAATATCAATTTCTGCTAGTGCAAGATACCCCATCTCATATAAATGTACTCATGAGTTCTGAAGAGAGAAACCATTTAATGATCAGTCTGATAAATCATACAGGCTAAAGTTGCTGTTTTGAGGGTTTGAGATGTGCTTGAGCATAATAAATCCACATTGGATAAGACCTATATACAGCTTGTCTTTTGAGAATCATTCAAAGGTTTGACCAGGAACACCAAGCCACCAGGGTAGTCCATTCAATTTGAACAACTCTTATGAGACAATGAGTTTCGAAGAAAGTTGAGGAGAAGGATGAGAACCTTTCATCCAGCTCTCAGATTTACAAACCTAACATATAACTAGTTGCAAGATTGACCTTACTTTGTAGGTGCCTGTTCTCAATAATTACCTCCATAACCCTATACCTCCCTTGGAACTGGTCTGAGAGATAGTTTGCAAATTGTGTCCAAAGCCTCCCTCTCCCTGCCTCCAAAATTAGTAATGGTATCTATTTCATCCACCTGTTTTCTTCCCAAGAAAATATGAGGCCTTGGGCTCTGCAGTTGAAATTCCCTCTCTGTCATCTCCAGAAGGTGCCCCACCAGCTAAATTTTATACACTTCAGAAGATTACATCTCCCCACCTTCCATCTGAATTTATGCCATGGAAGACAGAGGAGCACAGTATCTCAGGGCCCAGGCTACAGCCCATGTCTCTACCTAGTGCCTATACCCACCTGGCAGGCAAGGTAGCACTGGATGACAGCCCCAGCTTCCTTCAGTTCCTCATATGTTAGAGACTTCATGGCTGAGAAAAAATACCAGTACCAGAAAGCCCTCAGTACCTCTGCTCCTGTGATTCACTGAGAATAAAATCTGCACACTAAGGATTTGCTTACCATCTCCTTTCTTTGCTCCATTTTGTTGTGAGTTTTGGGCTGATCCAGTATCCACTAAATGGGAATCTTGCCATCATCTTGGGTGGACATTAGATTAGGCATCATCTGACTGGAAAAAGTGACATAAAGCTTCTAAGAACACAGATATTGGTTTTATGTAGTGCTTTTTGTCAGACAACATTGTGTAGTTTTAACCTCTGTGTGCATGATTTGCTTTTACCAACCACTGAAAAGCCACCACATGTGGGGAGAAATGTGACTGCAATGAAGCAGTTCACAACAGAGTTTTGTTATGATAGCACATCCCTCCGGTTCATGAAGCTCCAGGCAGCAGATGATACACTAACAACACAGTGACGAAATGCAGTGCAGAGCTAGGTGAAAAGCACGATCTACATTGTTTTTGAAATCTAAATTAGTTGCCAATGTTGGCATTTTTAATAGAAAAGGTTATTAAGAATTCTTTGGGGTTTTTTCCTTCTTTTCTCTCCTTCATGAACTTCCATTTCTGAGTAAGTTCAGTTTCAACAGTCTGGTTGGTCAAACTCATATTTCTCATGTCTTACAACTTTTGCCTTTGTAAAGGAATAGTCAGTGAAATAGGTGATCAGTCTATGTGCAAACCTGTTGCATATAGTGACACATTTTTCAATAGGATATCTTTGAAAAATTCTTTATATTTTGCAGTCGGAGAAATCTTCATAGATTTCAATTTTTGAAACACATTTTGAATCATTTTCAGATAAGCTCAAAATGCAAATAAAGTTATTTGTTCTAAAGTGACTATATCTGTCCCTTGATATATTCTAATAGTGGAACTCAGAGAGAAAAAAAACCCTGATCTTTCCTCCCTCTTTCAGGCAGATGTGTTCCAGCACAGTGACACTAAACTTTTGGTTTACATGCACCTGTCAACACATGCTTGCTTGCTTTATTCCCTTAATTTTAACAGTTATAAGTATCTTCTCCAGAGATGCTGTGTTGTGGTGAAGAGATGCTGATTCAAACTCACCCCGATGCAAACACTGAGAAAATGAAGAGCTGTTTCCAAAAGGCTAAGGCAGGAGACATAAAAGAATTGAGTGAGTATTAACTGTCCAGCTCATCCACGTGTTTGAACAGCTGAGCCAAAATGCTCCGAGTCTGTGTTACAAGAGTGTTGCAACTGCAAAGTATCTATAAAGGGCACTGAGAGGCTGGAAAGAATTTCTAGGAGGGATTTTCACTTCTAGAATGAAAGCAGTGGGATTTAATTTCAGAGAAAATATTACAGAACCTTATCCTCCTCTAAACACACGTAGTGGAAGTGAAATGCTGAAGCACTGGATAAAAACAAAGACATTGACAAAGTCAAAGCACTGACAGATAGGAGGGGTTTGTCAGCAGTAGATTAGTTTGCTGCAGGCTTCTGGCCATATGCTTCCCAATGCTGCATCTGCTGGATTGAAATTTACTTCTATGGGACAATCAATTAATTTTATTAATGATGTTACTATGAATCTGGCATTAAGGATGAAAACCAAGCAACCATGATGTGAGTCAGCTGCAGAAAAGGTCCTGAAAAATGACCACCCTTAGGCAGTAACCAAACACAGAAGAATGGCATTTTCACATAATAAAGGACGATGATGAGTTGGAAGGGACCCATCAGTATCATTGAGTCCAACCCCTAGCCCTGCACAGGATAACCCAAGAATCACACCATGCCTCTTCAAACGCTTCTTGAACTCTGTCAGGCTTGGTGCTATGAACACTTCCCTGGGGAGCCTGTTCCAGTTCCCAACCACTCTCTGAGTGAAAAACTTTTTCCTAATATCCAACCTAAACTTCTCTTGACTCCATCAGATCTGAGCTGAAAGTTTGTGAAAGGTGAGGCAGGACACTAATTCCATTAGTATCCATCTTTTTCAGAATATGAATTTCTTAAATGTCCCCTGTTATGTTTCACACTCAGACTGACCTTGGGTTTTAATAAACTGGCTTTCAATAGTAAATATGAACTTCCCATCCCAGGTTTCAACTCCAAATGAAAATGACTTTATCTTATTTAATTCTACAATCTTGCATATGCAAGATGAAGTCTGTGTCAAAGTTTCCTTGATCTCAGTGACAGTAAGCTTGTGCTATTCACAAACGAAATTAAAACATGGACCTGTCAGTGTTAGGTTAATGGCTGGACTCGATCATCTCAGAGGCCTTTTCCAACATTAATGATTCTGTGATTCTAATGATTCTAAAACACTTAAAGCAATATCTGCCTTTCATTTCTGCACTACAAATCTGAGATTACCCTTACCTTTCCTAGCAATGCTGGTGTTATATTTATTCCCTTTTCAGGACTGCTAGGTTAGACCTAGACAAGTGCCAGTCCTAGGCTTCCTTAAAAGATCACATTACTTGGCTATGATGGGGCAAATGGGCTGATTGTCATCATTAGTGGTTTCTATCTTAAGGTGAGAAATGTGCATTTATGGAATGCCAAAAGAACATCATGTTCCTCAGTTTTCACATAAAGTTCACAGTATCAGACATTAATTTTAGTATTTGAAGGAGATTTGCATAATTTATGTACAATTAGAGTAAAAGTGATTCCCGCTATAACAGTGAAAAAAAATTACTGTATTTCTAGAAAAAGTTATAAATTTCCTTTGTCTTTTTTCATTAAGGCAATTAAATATGAGTTGCCACAGGAAACTAAAGCTTTACATCATCAACATTAGTTTTATTTGACTATTTTATATACTTTTGAGAACTACTCTGAGAAAAAAAAAACAAACAAGGAGAAAATGTCATCCACCGAATTTTCTGTTTCACATTTATTCTGTTGGAAAATGTGCAAGCGTTCTTATAGGACACGACAAACTACGTGTGCACGAAAATCATATACCTACTTTCTTGTATGAAGTGGTGGAGGATGGCTCAGGATGGCAATTTCCAGCAAAACCGAGATGCAAACAGTACATGGGACAAAGCTGTAGGACGTTCACCTTCACCTTTGAAGGTGAATCTTTCCCCAACTTGGATCCTCTGGCTGGCAGCCGGAGGAATGGAATACAAAGCAAGGAGCAGCTTTGTCGTGTCCTATAAGAACGCTTGTACATTTGTGCACGTTGGCACTCAGAAAGCCACAACGCTAACCTCTCACCACATGTTGCTTTGTACTCTGCCATCATCACACTTGGACTATTTCACTTCATAAACATCACCTCCTAAGGGCACAGGAGCAGCAAGTCCCAAATGTTGGAAGTCAAACAGAAGAGACAGAAGGCTGAACAAGAATCCTCTCTTGGAAATAAGACAAAAAAGGTAGGTGTATGCCCAGTTAAAACGAAGTCAGGTGACATGGGAAAAATACAGAGATGCCGCTTATCACTGTAAGGAGAAAATTCGTGTATCCAAAGCTCAGATGAAGTTGAAGCAGGCCAGAAACATGGAGGGCAATAAAAAGAGCTTTTATTAAATATATTGATGGCAATAGACAGTGTAAAAATAACATTGACCCTTAACAGAATTAGGATGGTCACCTCATAAACAGGGACAGAAATAAGGCAGAGGTGTTTAATGCTTTCTTTGCCTCTGTCTTCAACAAAAATGACAAACCAAGGGGGTCTCAATGCCCTGAGCTGGAGTGCCAGGACTGTGAGAATGATCAACTCCCAGGTGACCCTGACATTGTGCAAGATCTGCTGCTCTAGTTGGATCCCTATAAATCTGTGGGGTCTGATAAGATTCATCCCAGAATCCTCAAAGACCTGCTGATGTCACCACAAAAGCTTTCTTGATGTTTTTTGAGCAGTCTTGGGAATCTGGAGTGGTCCCAGATGACTGGGAGCTGGCAAAGAGTGTCTGGATTTTCAAGAAGGGCAAGAAGGAGGACTCCAGAAACTACAGGCCTGTCAGTCTCACTTCAGTGCCTGGGAAAGTTATGGAGAAGGTAATTCTGGGAAGTATTGAAAAACACCTGAAAGACAAGGCAGTCACTGGTCATAGCCAGCACGGCTTCATGAGAGGAAAGTCCTGTTTATCAAAAATATTTCTTTCTCTGACAAGGTAACCCACCGAGCTGATTAAGGGAAGTCAGTTGATGTAATCTTTTTGGATTTCAGTAAAGCTTTCAATACTGTCTGTCACAGGATCCTTCTGGACAAATGCCCAGCACATACCTGGATAAACACATCATGTGGTGGGTGAGCAACTGGCTCATGGGTCAAACATAGAGGGTAATAGTGAATGGGGTGATGTCAGACTGGTGACTTGTCGCTAGTGGCGTTCCACAGGGCTCCATCTTGACCCCTGTGCTCTTCAACGTCTTCGTAAACAACTTGGATGCAGGACTAGGAGGGATACTGAGCAAGTCTGCAGATGATACAAAACTGGGAGGACATGTTGACTTCCTCAAAGGCAGGGAGGCCCTGCAGAGAGACCTTGACAAATTAGAGAAGTGGGAAATCACCAACTATAGGAAGTTCAACAAGGGCAAGTACCAGAGTCTGCACCAGGGATGGGGCAACTCTGGATATTCGTACATACTGGGAAATGAGATGATGGAGAGCAGTGCCTTGGAAAGGGACCCGGGTGTCTTGGTTGATGGCAAGTTAAATATGAGTCAGCAGTGCCCTGGCAGCCAGAAGGGCCAACTGTGTCCGAAGGGCATCGCCAGTAAAACATCACCACCCAGTCACGGGAGGGGATTGTCCTGCTCTGCTCTACACTGGTGTGGCCTCACCTCAAATATTGTGTGCAGGTTTGGGCAACACAATATAAGAAATATATTAAGTTCTTAGAGAATGTCCAAAGGAGGGCCACAAAGATGGTGAAGGGCCTTGAGGGGAAGCTGTATGAGATGTGGCTGAGGTCACTTGGTCTGTTCAGCCTGGAGAAAAGAAGACTGAGGGTAGACTCATCACAGTCTACAACTTCCTTGTGAGGGGAAGAGGAGGGACAGACACTGATCTCTTCTCTGTGGTGACCAGTGACAGAACTGGAGGGAATGGCCTGAAGTTGTACCAGGGGAGGTTTAGGTTAGATAGTGGAAAAAGGTTCTTCACCCAGAGGGTGGTTGGGCACTGGAACAGACTCCTCAGGAAGTGGTCACAACACCAAGCCTGACAGTTCAAGAAGTGTTTAGATGATACTCTCAGGCACATGGTGTGATTCTTGGGGATGGTCCTGTGCAGGGTTGAGAGTTGGACTTGATGATCCTTGTAGGTCCCTTCCAACACAGCATATTCTGTGTTTCTGTGGTTCTGTGTCTTGGGCAGCAACATCACTGTGTACAACAAATCATCTTCTTGCTTGTAGTCAGAGACCTGGTCTGGGCTTTTCAACTCCACTGTTGCAGATTTGCTGGCAGCCACAGAAGACTCTAAGCCTTTCCCTTCCTATGGGTATTCAGGATACATTCCACAGTTTCTTTGTCCTTTACATTTAAGTCAACATTTTAAAAATAAATGCTTAAGAAAATTGGACCTTTGGGATTAGGCATAGAGCAAGTGTCACCGGCAGTGAACTCTGCAAATGAAAGCAGCAACTCATGTTGCCATGGTCACGTGTTGGGCCTTTTCTGCTGGTACTTACATAGCTTTAGGTAGGTCAGTGTCTGTCTTACTATAGCCAGAACATGCAAATGCTACTCCTGATCACAGGGACAACATTTTCTTTTATTAAATAATACAAATATAAACTTACATTCTTTAACTGATTTATCCTTTCCTGTCCTCTTTTCCTTCATGTTTGTAGACACTGACTTCTTGTCTGCTTGAAAATGCTACATACAGACAGCCTGTCTAGCAGGAATATGATGGGTTTGAATAATGTTGTCCCAGAAGTTCCATGAGGGCTATCAGATGAGAGGAGATAGAACCATTGGGGTGCATTGAGAGTCACGATTTACACTTAAAAAGAAACTGTAGGTTGAACAGCAACAAGTATTTCTTACAGTCTGCTAGGACGTGAATAACAGCACAAGTAAAATGAGTGGAAAACTGTAAAGTTGGATTGTTTAAAATCAGGCTAGATTGCATAAAATCTGTATTGCATGAGATGCTGGGTAAGGAATAATCTTGCATTTTTACAGGAAGGGACTAAATGGCCAAATGATCTCCAGCTCTTGTGAATCTATGCCTTGGTCAGTTTTTAGATTGTCCAGTTAGAATGGTTGTTTTGCCAGTTACTAGAAATCCCCTTTTACTGGAGAGATTGTTCTTGGCTAACAGCTCCAGGCAAGATCCACTGCTGGTGTGACAGAGTTATTCCAAAGATGAATTGTGCCATAGATAGTTGTCCATGTATTAATCTGTGCTTAGTCAAGCCACTCTGCTAAATTTCTTTACCTTTGATCTTTATCTTAAAAAAATCAGCAAGAAAGGAAAAAAAAAAATCCGTAGAACTTGGGCAAATATACCTTACAGGCTCCTATGTTAGTCCTAGCTTTGGAGTGTTACAGGAGAATTCTGCACATTGCATGGCTCACTGTGAGTAGTAAAGTCCAAGTTCTTTAACCTCATAATTTTTTCTGCCAAAGTCAAGACTTTTTTTCTGCAACATCCTGGTTGATGTCACTGAGAATACTCCCTGCTGACTGAAAGATTGGAATAAAAAGAAATTTATATGTAAATATGATTTTAGCTTGTTAAAAATTGATTCACTGGTGTGTGCAAGTTTTTAACTGGTGAACTTTAAACGAAAAATTTAATTTCAAGTCCATTATGCACTGATCAAAATTAAAGTTACATGGAAGTTTTTCAGCTCTTTGCTCATCTATTTGAACCTCTGCCATCCCATGGAAAAGCAAGATACGAAAGCTGTGAAGTTATATCAGGAACACCAAAAATGGCCACCCACAAAGACAAAAGTGCATAAATTGAATACATTTTCATTTCTTTTGAATGCAAACCAGAAAGTGTCCCATGTAGGTTGTACAGTAAAGCAAAAATCATACTTTTCCATCAATGTATTTTCAAAGGAAATTTTTACAGAAGTTATGTTTTTTGCTTAAGGGCAGAAATGAACATCAGAAGTGCTATTTTAGTAGCAATGACGGAAAGTCTTGAACTATAAAATAATGTTTCTGTATATTTCAACATATGGGCACTTCTCCAAGTTGGAGTTAGACAATGATAAGAAGGAAAAGTCTTGGCTTAGTTTTTTTAAGCACAATAGTTTATAACAATAGCTTTAGCCAGGGATCATGCACCATCTGATAACTGCTATCTGATATAGAGATTATCACTAACATTTTGTCTGACTGAGACAGTGTTGAATAGTCTGCAATATTCTTGAAGGCTAACCTCCCACTGCCTCCTATGAGCTTCTTACTGACATGTGAAATACTAGTATGTAAGAAACAGCATTTATTTTAGATTCTGTAAATTGTTTTTCTAGAACATTGGGAAAGATAGGCTTTCTTTGGTATTATCAGCTATCATAAAAACATTAGTTGAGACTGAATTCTGCAGAGGCATATTCAGGATTTTCCGTCTTGTGCTGGGGACAGTAACTCCAGTTGCACCAAGGTCTGCATTGTCTAAAGCCCGTGAAAAGTGTCTGGTGATCAAGGCCAGCCTTATGGGACTGAGAGCATCAGTGTGAGCAAACACAAGAAGGTTATGGTAGAGGGGATGTACTCTATATCTTAGACTGAAAAGGGATTTACTACAACAGATAATATAACTTAGGAAAAAGTTTTATAACGTAAGTATGCAAAACAGATTATTGTATCTGATTAACTGCAGGCAAACAAAATTTATAAAAAAGAAGAGAACCAAACCTGAACACTAATTCTGACTGCTTTCAACAACTGAAGCAGGGGGTACTTGGTGGGGGGAAAAAAAAGGTTACAAATTCAGTCTTCTGTCAAAAAAATGGCAACAAACATTTGCGCCAACATTCTTTGGAGATTCAGAGTTCGGATGAGATACTTAGCACAGAGACTGTGGAGATATACTGGGGGACATCTTTTGGTGGACAAGAATGGTGGACAATCTCCCTTCAGTGCAGTTACAAGACCATAACAATAGTTGAAGTCAAAAGCACTAATGACTAGTTGAAACAACTGATGATCTGAGTCCAAGAGCTCAGCCAGCCAGTAACAATGTGGAAATGTGCCTTGCCAAGGTCCATAAAAGAATTGTTGGACTTCCTTTTTCAGAAGTAGCACAATATTCTCACTTTTTCTGTAGTTACTGAAGGGTCTGAGAAATGTGTGTTTAATACCTCAATCAACCAGAAAACTATAGTTTTAACACTTTTTACAATCTAAGCTGAGAAATTTTGGTTGGTTTGCTTTAGGATTTTTTTTTTTAGGACAAAAAAGGTTGGAAACCAGCCTTGACTCCATAATGCCAATTTCAAACATCCTGTTCATTTTGATGGAACTAGAATGTCACGTAGGTATCCTGAATACTTCTTACTTGCTTATGTCCTGCGTCAGCTAAACCGTAGTTTGTTTGCTGGTGGCTTTAAAATGAATTCAAATAAATCTTGTTCTGGTAAGTGGGTTGGTCCTTCCTTCTTCCTGTGCTGCATTTGCCCTTGTCATTACAGTATACAATAAGAAGACTTCTCTGCCACATATGTTTACAATACAGTCTGTAAACAATAGGTTTCCATTGTTTACATAGAAAAAAAAGACTTTTTTAATGGAAAGCTACAAGGTTTGCAGAACTGGTGTCAGCCTCCTCTATTGTCCGGGAAGAAGCCTGGTGCATCCTACCCACTTGTAAAATGATTCTGCCAGAAGCATTCTAAAAAAGTTTGACAAATAGAAACGTGCAAAATGAAGCATTTTGAATGAGAAGGAAACTAGAAAAAGTGGGGTGAAAAATGGAACCCTGAAGGAAGAAACTTCAATCTGTGTAGTGATACCAGCTGATAAAGTGTTTGAACTCCAGTCTGTAAATGGTGACTCCCACGCATAGAATTTGTCTTCAACAGCAGTAAACACTTATACTAAATTAAAATTCTACATTTTTAAAATTCTGTTTCAAGGATTCTGCTCTGCTAGCTTTGTACCAAAGTATCAAAGACATAATTTATGTCAGAAAAAGTTTACAACCTAGAAGGTGTGAAACAACGAAGAGCACATTTAATCCTTTGAATTTCCTTCCTAGTTAATTCTGGGAGAGAAATTGATATGGGGACTCATGATTGTTTTTTGGGTTATGGTGTGTTTACAGTGACTTCCCTTTAGAACTCTGCCCAAATGTTTGCAGTATTTTTGTCTTAATTGAAATGACAGTTCGAGATACACTGGTCAGCAAGGAAAAAACTTGTTACCACTCCCATACCTGTTTTATGATAGCATTTGTTTCCGGAGGTTATTTTTCCACTTCCATGAATTAAGGATTATATAAGCATGATGATATACCACCGTTACACTCTAGTTTCTAAGGTCCTGGCTATGAGAGTGGAATTCACAGCCTTGTCTGAGGCACTTATTTTCCCAATGCTGTAAACAGGGAGTTTAGAGGTGGAGAGACGGGACACACGACACCAGAGCCTGTAAGACAGCCAAGAGGCAAAGGTCAAAGAGTGGGATTCATCCGAAACCCAGTCACACACAGGGACTAAGAAGCTTTCCTGCAGCTCCCCCTGAATAATACATCAAGGTGGAAGAGAAAACTGTACTTTCTAAAACTCAAGGCACCTGAGTCACTCGTTCAAGCACAGGCAACCATCTTGTTCTTTTTTTACAGGCTGCTGTTCCTAGATGAGGAGATGTTGTTGCTCCTATTTTTGCTGAATGCTTGTGGTCAAAGCATTTACCTAGAAGGCAAAGATGTGTGTGTTTTCAGGTCTCTTCAGGCTGAGGAGAACATGGTGTCACCTTCCCCATCCTCAGAAGACGGTCCATGACAGTGAAAGTAATAATGGTGAGATGTCTCCTGGTCAATACTAGCTATTGTCAGTCTGGAGAGTGATAGCAAGCTGGAAGAACACAACTGTCTCTTAGTCAGATCTCTTGAAACACGTCTTTTATGTGTTTTATTCATTGACTTTTTAATGCAAAATACACAAGAACATTCCAAAGAGCTTTAAGTACAGATAAGTCCAAAGATGCTCAAATTATCCACAATGCCTCAATCTCTTCTTGGGTTTGTATTTAACCTTTTATCATTTTCATATCCTACCTTAAATGTAAAATGTGAAGTGCCTCCTTTCATGCTTGGTTAAGTTTATCTTCAACATCTGCCACAGCCCTGAACTAGCCTCAGTTTTTCCTTCTTTTAGGTATTGTTAACATCAGTCTGATGACCTACTCTACTTGACACCATAATGACAAAAAAAGACCAAGCATCTTTGTTCTCTTTAAAACAATTTGTCTAACACAAAGGTATAAACAGCAAGAGACCCACCCTGAGAAGTTATGCATGAAAACATTTCATAGATCTGGTACCACACAGCAGATGGAGTGGAAGCTCACGTATCTAATTGTTTCTTAAACTCCTTTTACCACTAGTTAACCTAAAATGCATCTCTCCAGAGGTATGGGTACTCTTCTAAAGTTTGGGGCACTCTCCTAAAGTTTGGGGCACTCCAAAAGGCTTAACCATCAAGCAACAAAGCAGGCAGTGCTAATGCCCCAGAATCACTTTCCAAAATCATCTTCTTTAACCATGTCTTACACATTTCTTCCCCAAAGTCCGAGAGAATGGAAAAACCTTCTGGGATTCCCAGGAAGACAGCCAGTCTCATGACATTTCTATTTTCTTCTCTTGCCACTAGGCCATGGGATTTTTACCCTTAAAAAGTGTGTTCAAGTCCTTTCACTGCAACCAGCTACTGCATCTCAAGGAGAGGAGGGCAGTGTCTGGCATGACAGAGGCCCACACTGTTAAATACTGTGGAGTAAGGAAACCATATTTGAAGCACAGAACAAAACCTAATTAGGAAAGAATACAGGCTCATGCTGAATGCTGGTTTAATAATTTTTTTCCCCTGAAGCAAGGGTCTGAAGTCAGATGTATTCTTCACTAATTAAAGTGTCTGAACATATATTTTGACACAAGGGATCCCAAATTTCTGTTTAAAATACTGGCATTGACGGCAGTGGGGAAAGTAGCAGCAGAACTGCCACTAGTCAAGGCAAGAAGATGGGGACAAGTCCTGCAGCTGTGGGTCAGTGCTCACACAAATCTTTCAAACAGCCACCACTGACAACTTAGGAGACCTTTCTGTGTAGGGGTTTACCAGCCTGTTGTAGCAGGGAGCTATAATGGTCTGTCACCGAGATTAACTGGGGGGTCCTGCAGAGTAGTGTCAATTACCATTCTGCACCCAGGAACAGTCCCCAGAAGCTACAGGAAAAGAAATAATGTGGCTGAAGGGAAGCTACAACTGTTGCACTAGGGAACAGGGTAAAATATTCTCTTTAGCTAAACCAAGACACCATCTGATTATTAGAACCAGCCATAGCTTTTGGACAGAAGGCAGGAAAACATCTCTTGTCAGAAAGATGATGTTGTAAAAATATGTTAAATACCACTACATTTTCCAAACCAGATTCAAATCTACTCTGTTTTCCCAATTATGCTTGAATTCCTCATTAAGATATAGTTCTGTGTTTCATTGTGAAGTCAATATATCTAAATGCACACTAAACTAAATTTAACATTAATATTTCATAATTTTTTTCCAACATTATACTACAATGTTTCAGCATTACTGAAGGTTACCTTAGCAAGTATTGCAGCACTATAGATATAAAAAGATTTTCCTTGAGCTAACACTATGAATTTCAATGATACGGAAAGTCTGACTGTACTGAGTTTTCATTCCTGTTCCTAATGAAAACAAATGTCAAATTCCTGTGAATTCTTATGGAATAGAAATGTTAGCCCTGACTGGCTCGCTAGACTGCAATTGCAGATGGCTGAGAATATTTTGAAGGTCAGTACAGAAATGACAGGGCATAACAGCTACTGATGCCTTTGATTTCAAAACCAGCAATGTAACCAAGTTGCCAAACAACAAGCAATAAACAGTTGCTTCCTGAAAGAATGAGAGAGGATTAGAGAAAAGGGACATGAGATCACTGCCTTGAAGCATCCTGAGTCAGCAAGTTAGGTGAGAAAGTTTGCTGTGGTCCCAAGACCATATGCCTCCAAAAGTGCTGACTGGGCTCCTGCTGAGGCTTGTTCACTGCTGACCAAACACCCACATGGCTGGGGGACTGCAGCTGGATCCCAGCACCCAGGCAGCATGTGTGCTTGGTAGTCACACTTGAACCTATTGTGTGACTATACATCTGCTGATGTAGGGTGCTTTTAGATAAGGGTTGTAAGAAACTGGTGGCTGGAAAGCAGTGAGTATAGCTGGCTATACAGCATGTCCCCAGCTGAACTGCTCATTACTCAGTCACCTGCCTGCTGGGGTGGCCAGCAAATGGCACTGGTGTCTAGCAGGTGCCGCTGCTGGCACTGGGGCAGTCAGCAATGACAGCCCTGTTATCCAGTCCCTGCCCTTGTGGGGACCTGTCTGACCTGCAGGGAAGACGTTGGAAGTCAGGTCTTGGTGTAACAGCTACCATAAAAAGAATTGAGTATAAAATAGCAAGGCAGTGTCTTCCTAGGATCTAAATCAGAATTTTTAATTGTGGTGGGAGTTGCAAGTGTAATGTGGCCAGGCCATACTGAAGATACATTTCCTGCTGGCTGCCTGGTGAAGAATTGTCCTGGGGTGTTGCTACCATCAGTGGAAAGTCAAACATTGCACTGAGCGCTGCCTGATGGTGAGGGCGTGGAGCTATGTGCTCTCTGCTCCCTTGTGAAAGCTTGCAGTTGTGAGCAAAGGCTTCTTTCCTTCTCTGATATTCTCAGAAATTATCTGATGCCAGCACACGTATACTTTGACTACTTAACCTTAAATCAAACATTGCTTTATTTATTATTTTCCACAAAAAAGAGTGGTTCCTCTAGGAGCTATTACTTTTCCTCTCTCTTTTCCTAAACATTAAAAACTTCTGATTTTCAAAAAAACAGGAGAAGAGTTTTTTGTCTCAGAAGAACTGCCTTGTAGTTGAACACAGTTGCCCTATGTCTATCAAAATATTCTATCCACTTCTTCTTTCCCTTTAGCTTGTGTTTGTGGTGCAGGTTTAATCAAGTCCTCTTAGTTCTGCTACTCACAAGCTGCAGTTACATGAAGTCTCACGGGACCTCATATCTGAAACATGACTACAGAGGATGAGGAAAAACTTTTATTAGTTTTTGAGGGGTTTTTGTTTTGCGTTTGGGGGCTTTTTTGTTTGTTGGGTTTTCCTTTTTTTTTTTTTTTTTTCCTTTTCTTAGAGTTTCGGCTGCTAGTGAGTAATTTCTCCTTGTTTACATAATGATAAGCCCCAAGATAAGAACTTCTGGCATGGATTATTATCCTGACCTTATGAGAAATTGTAGGAACCTTTCTTCCTGTGACACAGAAACAATCACTTTATCAAGAAGTCCTGGCTGCTGTGATAGCAGAGGTTTCTTAGGAAAGCCTAAACAGTTGTGTTCTCCTCTGGTCAATAAAGCCACCCTTGAGTCACTGAAGATGCTTTTTTTTTCATTCCACAATGCATGTTCAAGGGAAGAATCCTTTCCAACCTCACATCCACAACATTTCTCATATGCCATGTGTGCTGTGGAGTGGTGATCTTACAATCAGTAAATAATATGACAAAAAACCACAACAACAACACAACAAAACAACAAAACAAAAAACAGCCTGCTTTGTATTTGGGAGACCAGAATTACAGAAAAAAAACACCGTGTCTCCAAGGCTCATGAGAAGGGGGCAAGGCTGCACTTATCTGGGATTCTTACACATCTTGAAATAAATAGAAAGCTCCAGTGGGAGAAGGGGGATGAGAGATCACAAAAGAAGTGTTTCAGATGGTGGTCTGTGGCCTTTTTTCTTCTCTGAGTTGCAGTAGTGGCTCATGCAGACACCTTAATGTTGGCACGTGTTGCTCTTAGAGATGCCACAGCAGGGTGGCACTCTCAAGGGCAGCCTTGCTAAGGGGCTCCCCAATGACTTTTTCAGAGAAACCCAAGGATGAATGTGTCCCTAAAGGTCTATGGCAAAATACATGGGAGGAACTAAGAGACACAGAAGTGTCAGTAGGATCACATATGTGCCACTGCAAGAGGCTGTCTGAACTCCGTCCCATATGCTTTCAGCACTGCGTAAGTCTTCCTCCCACTTAGTCCCATAGTCTTAACTCGTTTCTCTGTACGCTATTTAAATTCTGACTTTCAGATGCAAAAACATCTGATGCTGTGCTGCAGACTACCCTGAATCAGGCCCAGAAGGTCACACTGAAACAAGAAGTGAAACTCCTCCAGAGTGCTCCTATCCCTAATCCAAGGACTTTGCCACCCAAATGAGGCGACAGTGGCTTGGCTGACACCATTTCTTCATCACTGAGTTTGCCTGGCGCATGTCTGGCTGGCTTCGGTACAGGCGCAGGGTGCTGAGGGCACGTGTATGCTATGTTGCCAAGAGCCTTTGAGCAAGGCTCTAAGTCGCTGCCATCCCCAGTTATGCTCCCTGACTACACTTGCTGTCTGGATGAGCTCAGAAAAACCACCAATTACAATGCAGCATTGCACTTCAAACACTGCCAAGATGGTGAGCCGGGGCATGGGGAAATATCACTGGATGCCAGCCAGCGTTTGGGAATTTTCACTTGACTTGTAGGAATGCAAAGTAACACTTGCAAAAAACCAGTCAGGGTTCAGGTCAGGTCTTTTACATGCCTTTTGTATTTATAACTGTAATATGAACTGTCATGGAGTTCATTTATGTATGACATTTAGAAGGCAGCTTACAGTTTAGCTCTGCCATAGAAGTCTATGTTTTTGTAGCACCATATTCTGAAGATTTCCCTCAATGTAAGGCAAACAGGACCATAAACCAGGCAATGTCTTTGCAGAGCAGTATACATTGAACCAGTGCAATAAAGCAATTTAGTCTGGTTGTTACCTTAACAGAAATAATTTTTTTTCTCATTTTGGGGGCCAGGAAAGGAGAAGAAGAAAGGGATATAAGGAATTGCCTCTGAAATTCACCTTCCCTGACAAAGCTAGAAATGCCTAATTATTCCTTAGAAAACAAATAATAAAAAAATATCTACAGGAATGAGGTAAAAACTTCATCCTTTTGGCTGGCCAGTGTGTCCAGTCTCAGTTTTCAGTAAACAGAAGTGGAAAAATAAGTTCAGTTGCAGGCTGGACACTAAGCCTAAAGGGGTCTGATTTGAGCAGGTTGATTGAACTGTGTATTTGAAGACCTGGGAAAGAGTCTGAAGCTGGCAGCCTGTCTGCAAGTGATTAGGCCCCAACCCCATCTTCACTATAGAACAGCAACACTGCAGGGAGGAACCAAGGGTCAGATATTCTCTTTGAATGCTATAACCATCCTGGTTTTAGAGGTACATAAATACAGGATAGTGTGAAAAGGAAGCAGATAGAGATTAAGTTACCGGACAGAGGGAAAAAATCAGCGAACCACGAATCAGCCAGCAGAAGCCAAATGGACTTCATCAGCCCTTCAACTGCATACCTACCAGTGCTCAAGTTCCTTGTTCCTGGAGCACTGGCACAGGCATCAGCTGACACTGCATGTCCTGTTCAATACATGTTTTCGGCACTGACAACTGGCAGCCAAAAATCCTTGGGGCTTCTAAATACCACTTAGAGTTCCACTCACTCTCTAATGACTGTTCATCTTCCGTGTGGGGGCATCACTGCTGTTACTCGCCCACAGCCACATTTCACTGCTTTTTCTCCTGCTCTGAATGACTTGTTCTGGAGGGTTTTCAGTTAACAGGCAACAGTGTGATTCAGTATTAGATTATATGTTATTATATTATATTGTATTATATTATTTTGTGTAATATTATGGTGGGCAGTGAAGATTTTCATGCAGAAAGAGACACCATATTCCTGACATTACATAGTTAAATCCAATTGTAAAGCCTTTGACAGCAATAAAATCAAAAGACAATCTATGTATTGAGCACACTTTGCATTAAACATAAAACTAGGATTACATAAGGACGAACAAAAGGCACCAATGTTCTGTTTGTTCACTGCATCCTTGCTATTTACTCATAGATATTGGAAAGGTTGCTGGTTTTCCTAAAGGGGTTAAAGAGTAATATGGACCCATGGCCTACAGCTATTGCTGACCCAGTCACCAGAAGTGAAGGATAGCAAGCAGAAACTATTGGTTGAATTTGTTTTGGATACCCGAGTTGGGAACCAGATGCTTATGATACGGGAGATACAGAAACATCCAAGTTCATATCCCCTCTGCCAAGTTAGGAATCAGAAATGCCAGGTCATTTTCTATGTAGAAAACAAGCTTAAAAGCCATATGAGCCAAGTGCTGGCACAAAGCATTCTCCAACTAATGAATCCTGGGCTGCCCAATGTGTAGAACTTACTGGCTTGGGTCTCTTCAATACAATAAATTTCCTGAGATGCACACACACTGAGTAGACTGCTATAACAACTATTGGCCCAAGGCTGCATTTGAGATTATAATGTTCATCTAGACAACATCATTGGTTAATATTTCAATCCACTTTAATTGGAAAATAGTTTGTATTTTTGCAAAATAGCATTATTTATTCCAGTTTCTCTAGATTTTTTTTTTAATTAACAGTACAGAAAAACCCATACAAACACATTGGGATCTTCTCATTTCAGTATATATATGTTCTCATTTTTTGTGGAGTAAATCTCTCTGTCTGCTACTCCACACTCACACCACTACAGCTTGAAGCAGAACTTTGCCCCAGTTTAGGCTGGATCTCTAGGGCATTCATGTGTTGTAACTAGTTCTGCTGACTTCAGAGTCAGCCTTACAATTCATTATTCCTAAAGCCTTCCTCAGAAGTTCAATGAGTACTGAGAAATCTCATCTTTCATATAAGTCAAAGCCAAGAGATTTTAGACACACCACTGTAAAGTCCAAAACATAAAATACCTCAATTAATTTAAAAAAAGAGAAAGGAAAAGAAAAAAAAAAAAGAAAGAAAACCTCATCATGGCTATTCTTTAAAAATCATATGTTTTTAAATCACATAACTTAGTGCATGTTGATGGTGTGTTTTCAGTTCTTGATTTGACATTGTTGCAGTTTGCATTCTTCTTTGTCCAGCATTAAGCATGTATTCAGATGCAAGTCATGGCATAATTTACAAACACAGGATAGTGGCCCCTCTCCTGAATGGTGTTCCTC
Source organism: Oxyruncus cristatus (assembly GCA_013399855.1). Taxonomy (NCBI): domain Eukaryota; kingdom Metazoa; phylum Chordata; class Aves; order Passeriformes; family Cotingidae; genus Oxyruncus; species Oxyruncus cristatus. The sequence continues at coordinate 226,620 of VXAY01007029.1, forward strand.
TGTCCCAACACACCCAAAAGGCTGATAGTACTAAGAAGAGACTTATAAAATGACCTCTGAAGGAGTGAGAAGACGAAAGGCAAGCTCCATGTATGTAGAGCGTAGACTGGCAAAAAATGGTTTCCCAAAACAGTTGAATGAATGGGTGGCCTCAGGTCAGGGTTTCTGTCAGAAAAACTGTCATCTCCTTTCTCTGTCTTAGACAGGAGATGCCATACTAAATAACAGCAGCAAAAGATTCAGTTGTCAGCTGATCTTCAAAGGGGTCCTCTGTGGTGACGTTTGTGGTATATTGATTCACAGCTGTAGTGAGATCTTGCCGCACTTCTTCTGGGTTCCAATAGAGCAGCAGTTTTGAGCATGCTCCAGGCAACAGTGCCCTTCACAACTAAATTTTCTTTCTGAAATACATGAGTGCATAGTGGCTGGAGAGATGTACCTAGGATTTTTGTTTTCTTCTTTACAGTGTCCTTTATTGAACAAGGGTAGATCTGCATATTAATCATGTTCATTTGTGTTCTGCTTTTGTGGCTACACAAGACCAATCTGCACATTCAACATTTTGCTCCTCTCTAGCTTGGTTTTAATATTGCCTGGAGAACTGCTTGTTTGTTGGCTTGTTTTAAAAAGAGAAAGCCATATGTTACTGTTACCAGAAATCCCTTTAAAACTCCATATGGCACATCATACAATAGGAAATACACCACTAATGCAATTAGGAGGTGGAATCTCTTCTGCAGTAGCAGAGTGTTATGGTAGTTTAAGTCTACCTGTGCCAGTAGATTTCACGTAGTGGAAAACTGAAGCAGTATAGTGATGAGTCAGGCCCAGAGGTTTGGTTCATATGGAAGTATGAAATACTTGAGACTTATTTGTGCAAGTTCCCGCTGTGTTTATGAGACAAGATATTTTCCGTGCACCATTCAATATGATATCCCTGTACCAAAAAAAAAGGCTATTTCTTTCAATAGACGCAGCCTCTAAATAGTATCTACAGAAGCAACAAAGACTGGATAAAAGTAATTGCCATTTCCTTGTTTGAAATATTTTTTTTAAGTCATGCACGTCCTCTTCACACACACAAAATAAATGTCAATATTTGGCTAGAAAAGTAAGATAGCAAACACTGCAATTTTATCTGGGTCATTCCTATAAATAGGAAAACACAGGAAATTGCTGCTATTGCAGAATGTTCTGTCTATCAGCTTTCTCAGATCTGTTCAGTGAAAGATTTTCAGCATGTTCCCCTTCCTTGCCTGTAATTTACCACTCTCGTTACACACAACACAGTTCTCAGCATTCCCTTCTTCTCTCATTTCTTCCCTTTCTCTGCCCTTCTCCTTTCCCCTTTTGGATCATGCTTCCATAGCTCGATTGTGTTTTATTGTTTCAAATTCAATCTCTCCCTTTCTCCCATCAAGCTAAATGCAAATTCCATACCCCTGTCACCCAGCTTTTTGCCTGACTTCTCTTCACGTTGCCATCAGCACTGGCTTCTCTTCAGTCTTACACTCTTCACCTCAACATACTTCACCTGACCCCCTTGACACCTTCATCATCTCATGACTATTGCTCTCTTGTATTGTTTCCGTAATTTGGCACTGTTGAACTCAATATGACCTACTGCCTTCAGCTGATGGCTGTGCTACACACCAGACTTACCTGATAGTCTTTCTGCTGCTCATTTCTTCTCTCACGCTCTCCAGGTTGTAATAATCAGATTCCCCTCTCTCGTTTCTTCTCTCTCCAGTTTTCCCCCCCCTCCCTCCTATCTGACTTTTTATCTTCACCTCTCAAAATTTTTGTCATCACTGACTACCCAGGTCCTTCTTCTGTGGTTCACATCTGTGTGGAAATCAGAATTTTTATTGTTTATTTCATGCTACCCTTTGCATTAGGTATTTAGCACTAAGGAGTTCTCTATAAACAATCACAAGAAACAGTTCTTCAGATTCCCATGTACAATTTTTTTTTTTCTGAAAACTTGGCAAAGGCTAAGCTGCCCATATGCTGACGCAATTGTCCAAGACGTGTTGCCCAGTACTGTGTTACTGGACCTACTATTCTGGATGTATCCATTTTTGCCTCTCAATTTTCAGTTACTTTATAGCTCTTTGTAAACCTTCCCCACACACTTTTTTCCCCCTCTGTTACTATATTGCCTGACACTGAGGGGACTTGATCTTTTTCTTGGGATTTTGAGTTTCACAGCAATGAAAATGATAAAGATTATAATTTCAAAACATGATAGCAAGACACGGCAAATAAAGAAAATGAAAATTAAATCAGAAAAAAGTAAACAAATTTGCAATTTACATTGCAAATATTTGGTAAATGGTTCCTTTCTATATGAGAAAATATATCTGAGAAGAAGAATGTATAGTTTTCTGGATACATGAAAAATCACTTTGGAAGAATGATACTGAATTATGTTTTGGCAACTTAACAGCAGTTTAAGTGTTTCTGCAGTAGTTGTGTGGCCTCCCCCACAACCAGTATTGAGGTGAATTATAACGGGTCCTTTGTTCAGCTCTCTAGGTGGTAGCCAACAATCCAGCAGAACTTCTACAGCACAGGCAGAGCCTGCTCTTTCTCCACACTAAGATCTTCTACAGGCAGAGAGTGCAGAGCAGATTAGCCAGGTGGTTTGAAGTGAAAGAGCTGGGGTACTGGGAGGTATTTCATTGTCATAGTATGCAGCAGGTTTTTGGTTAATTTAGCATGAGATGGGCAGCCTGCCATGTTGATATAACCTCAGCAGCACTGTGAGAATGAAGAAGTACTCTTCTCTGATGTAATCTAACCTCAGAATCTTTCATTTTCTATTGCTAGAATAGCTCTAATGAACATATGAATGCAGCTTCAGCTGCCCCAGATTTAGATAGATAATGGTTTTAGTGTTACTGAGCCTCAGGCAGACTTCTATAACATTTGGCGACCAGTAGGAGACACAGAGGGACAGAAACTTGGTTTCTTCTGAGACATTTACACCTTTTCTCTGTGCTCTGGACTGGAAAAGTATCTAATGTTAACTAATATCCTTTATACTTACTTCTGGTAGCCAAAACTGCCACTATTTCTCTTGTTTGTATTTTACTGTTTCTGTTTTTAACTAAGCACAGAGCTAGAAGTGGAACTGAAAGGATTTCGGTGTCCCTCACCTCTTTTTAGAGAGGCAAGGGATATTAAATTCGTCACCATCTGACAGTGTAAGGTTCTGTTCTGCCCGTGTGCTGTTGTTCGCCTTGGGGCTGGTTCTACCTCTTTTTCACAAATTTTGCAAAAAACTAGCTTTTACCAAGTTTAAAAGCAAATATGTAACTCTTGCCTTGAAGATTACATTCAAAAGAAATATTTGTAAATGAAAATTCCTGAGAGGGGTGCAATGCAGTAAGATCAAGATCCAGCACATATCATAGAATCATAGAATGATTTGGGTTGGAAGGGACCTGAAAGATCATCTAGTTCTAACCCCTCTGCTCTGGGTAAAAACACCTTCCTCTAGACCAGGTTGCTCAAAGCCTCATCTAACCTGGCATTAAACATTTTCAGGGATGGACCATCCACAATTTCCCCAGGCAACCTGTTCTACCTGCTTACTACAGTCTGAGTAAAGAATTTCTTCCAAGTATCAAATCTAAATATACTCTTGTTCGGTTTGAAGCCATTCCTCATGTCCTGTGACTACACAATCTTGTAAAAAGTCCCTCTCCAGCACTCTTGTAGCACCTCCCCCATGCCCCAATTAGGTACTGGAAGGCTGGTATAAGATCTGCCTGGAGCCTTCTCTTGTCCAGGCTGAACAGCCACAACTGTCTCAGCCTGTCTTCATAGCAGAGGTGCTCCAGCCCTCTGATTATCTTCATGGCCCTCCAACTCATTCCAACAAGTTCATGTCCTTTTTATGCTGGGAGCAATGGGGATGGACTCAATACTCAAGGCGGGATCTCATAAGAGGAGAGTAGAAGGGCAGAATCACCTCCCTCTACCTGCTGGCCATGCTGCTTTTGATGCAGCTTGGGATATACAATTGGTTTTCTGGTCCACAAGCGCACATTGCCAGCTCACGTCCAGCTTCTCATCCACCAACACACCCCCAAGTCCTTCTTTTCAGGGCTGGTATCACTCCATAAAAACTTAAGTATTTTGAAAGAAGTGAAGTTGGACTTTGAAGCTCTACCTCTAACACTATGCTTATATCAGTGGTGCTAGATCAACCTAAGCTTACTGAGACTGACCCAGAACAATCTTCTTGGAGGGTTTTTACTCAGTTAGGGTTCATCAGAATAACACGGTAGTGCTACTGAAGTTCTCTACAGAAATTCTGTAGAAATAAACATTTAACAGATACAAATGGTTTCCACTGCTATTATGTTACCCATCAAAAAACTAGGCAGCTGGCCTAGGGTCCCTAGTCAGACAGTGTTTTGCTTCTATTGAGTGATGCGCTTCTACTGAGTGATGCTTCCACTTACAGAACATGATAAGAGGATCTTTGTCCCCTCTTGGGTTGTGGTAAGAGACTACTTTCTTTTTTGTGCCTATACAATACAGACTAGTCCTAACACTGAGTCTGAAGAAATGTTAGAACAGAGAGAAATTGTTCCTGTGGTGCACCTCTGGCCCATTTGCAGTTGCAGGAAGCTCCATCAATCTTTTGGAGATATTGATGGAGGAGGATACTAGTAATTGGCAATTAATTTTGACAGCTGAACCTCAGCAAAAGAGCAGCTCTCAGCCAATGGCATTTCTGGAAATTTTCTGAAAAGCTCTGCTAAAGGTCTTGTTCAAGAGGGCTATGAACTAAGGGAAATAGTAGATTTTGATCTTTCCCAGCCTTTTTTTTTTTTTTTTCTGGGAGATGTCTACTCCTGGTCAACTAGAAGTTTTGGGAAGGGAATGCCTCAGTATAATGCACAAGGAAATCTGTATTTTGGGCTCTCTTGTAACTTTTCTGTGAGTAAAAGGACTAATCTTTTGGACCACCAACCAATGACTTCTGGAAACTTCATTTACTTCATATATCAGGCAAATTCAAGTTCCACAGCTCAGCTTCATTCAAATTCAGGACTGAATTCCAAGCAGCACTCAACACAGTGTCTTTCAGTCTGACTGTGCCTGTTATAAAGCTTCAAATTCATTATTGAATATTGACCTGGCTGAACTACCATGCAACTGAAATTTCAATTCACTGTTCTCTTGTGACCAGTCTCTGATACAGTACATATATGCACACATGCATGTCTGCATACAGACACTGTGCTGCAACCTCAAGCATTAAAAGAAACCAGAAAATTCCACAATAACTCTTTTCTATCCTTTCTTATTTCATCTGTTCTCGATTCATGTCTTATGAGTAAGATTTTTTTTGCTACGACTACAGATTACACTGGCCCTTGCCACACTAACTGATTGAAATATGTGATGCTCGAATGTTGCATTTTTTCCTCCTCATCCAGTAGTTCTCATTCCACACAAGCCAAATCCCCTTCCAAGGGCAATATTATTCATTAACTTACGATCTAATAAATGAGCTCTGCAAGTCATCACCAGGAGATCTGAGAGTCTCTACAGTCAGCAGTGTAATTTGATTTCCTACTGGGACAGGAAGAGTAGGAGAAGCTGGAAGGAAAGAACCTGAACTTTCATATTTCAGTGCCCAGTAGCAGACGTCTAGAACATGTATTCAAAATATGTCCCATAGGGAAATATTGTGACCAATGACAATCTGTAGAAAAAGCAATTTTCCCAGTATCACTTAGCCCACTTGGCCAAAAAAAAGCCTGTTATTCCATGTGATAAAAGTACTTATTTACAGTTTCCTCTAATCAGAGAGTTTATTACTCTTTTGAAATCTATCTGGGGTTAAGAGTCTTTCAATTAACCATTTTACTAACATTTTTGGAAGGACACTTTTGGATAAAGACGGGGCAAGAACATAAAGCAGGAGCTTCTACAAAACAAAGTGCCGAGCAGCTACTTTAATTAAACCTAATACCCTTGTTTTTCATGTGTATGCATTCCAAGCCTTCACCATTACACATCCGATTTCCCCCCAGTACTACATCTCCAGCTCTCAGTAGTTCCAGCTGGAGTTTCAGGTGCTTCTGAAAAGTATGGCTGCCATACTCTCACTGCCAGTTTTGCTGATGCTGGGCATCACAGACGTGTGATGTGCAGCTATGAATAGTCAGCAGTGTTATAGTTCCAGCCTCCGACTAGGACTGCCACCTGGGAGCACTGGGTGACTTGGGACAGAAAGTCCTTGGCAGGAGCTAAACCTTAATGAGCTTAAAATGCATTGAGGATTTTGGCAAATACAAAGCCAGACCACAGAATAAGTAGTCGCAGAAAGTTTCCAGTGCAAAATGTTTACAAGACAATTGTTTACATTATCTGGATGGTTCTAATTACAGGAGAGTTCAGACCAGTTGCTTAAGTTTTCCCAAGGGGTAATTAGTCACCCTGTAAATTTGCATATTTTCCATTGCTGTATTGAGGCAAATCAGCCATACTTATCAGAAGATTGACCTGGCAGTCTCTGTTCTTGGCAGATTACAGTCAGAGTTTCATCATGACAGTATCAAATGTATTAGCGAATGTTCCACTGCGGGGCTGCAGGAAGCAAACTTCAGGGAGATGACAGAGCTCTTTGTTTCAAATGTAAGAAATTTCAAGCACAGACAGAATGAAGAGGACATTTTTTACAACCACTATTCATGACAGCTGCAGTACTTCTCAACATCTTGCAGATATATTAATATTTTACCCTCTGCCACATGTTATATGGACTGTGCTTTGAGTTATGCTGAGATTTGCTAAACTAAATGGAAGGAGATTCATTCCTATCCCAATTATTCATTTTAGATAGCTCATTTTATGGTATTTTATCAGTGTGTTGTTTTGCTTGGTCATCGGAGGCATGGAGATATTGACATCTGAGACTGCCAGCCTTTCTTACCTAAAAATCAAAACCACCATAAAAATGTAAAAAATTCTAAATACTATATACGAAAGGATGTATTACCTCTTCTTACAGATTTCACAGTAGAAATAAGCACTTTTTTCCAATCAGTTTGTAAATGGCAGCATTTTTTAAGGTTCTCATATTGTTACACTTTACTCACATTTTCCACTGGCTTTATATCTATTACCAGAGCAACGGTTGCTTCCACTAGAGAAAAAAATGATAATGGGCATAAATCATAGTAAATCTAAATTGAAACAGATATTTAAATACAAAAATTGTATTCTTTCAGAAGGACCTAAAATTAGTACTCACCAAAGTGGAAAATTACAGCACGACAACTAACATTATTCAAGTGCCATCTAGCTGGGTTAGATAGGTTATCCTTGAGCCTATGTATAGTGGTACTGTGAAGTGAAATGCAAGCTAGACAAATTAGAACATTTTGGATCTTTTAAGATACTGTTGTTAATATTGAAGTTGAAATTTCTGAATATTAAGAACAAGCCAGCCCTAAGTTTTTGGATATATAAGGAAAAGGACAATTAATGAGTGACAGACATATTTTCAGATATCCTTATTTTATGAAGCAGGTCAGAATTTGATATTATACATGTATATACATATAGACACATACCTAAGCACAGAATGTCTTCAATAAAATGCATTTGGCAAGTTTAAGCAGATTCTTTTCCATTGTTTTCTATGTGAAAACAAAATAGTAAATCTTTCTTTTCTTAACATCTATGCCTTTGCTTTGCCACGTAATGAAGCTAACCATTAGGTCAGTTAGTATTTCCCCTGGCCCTTTTTTAAGCTCCTGTTATCTAGAAAGTCAGGTGTCACCATCAGAACAGTCTCTTTGCTCTGAAAGTTGGGGAAAAGTGCTAATTCCTAGAGAAAAGAACATATCACCAGATTCTCTTCTGCTGGCAGCCTCCATCAGGCAGGGGAGGATCATTAGGATGCTGATGGGTGTTGACACCTTGGAGGACACACCAGCAGCCCATTTGTCTTGTGCAAGAGACAGAACTGAGGAGGGGCTCGTATTGCACACACCATGTCTGTGATAAAGATAGCCTCTCTGTAGAGTACAGTAGTTGTGAGCTACTGCCCTCCAAATGCTTCGTGTACAAATGTACAATTTACACTACAGAATAGGACAGAGAGCTGGCACAAAGCAAGGGCCACTTCTCCATACCTGTTCTGCAGGGTCCAACTGATCTTGCAGGAATTCCTTGATGAGCCAGGTTTCGTCTCCTTCAGAGCATCTGAGCACCACAATAATACCCTGTCTCTTTTCTTGTCTGCCACATTGTCTACCAGGGTGCTTATGAAGCACAGAGTAGAATGTTTCACTTGCCTTTCGCTGTGCCTCATATTCCAAAGTTCACAGCGACTGATGTAAAGCAGGAAAACTACAAAACCTGATGAAGAACAGTAAGAAAGTCCAGGTAAACTCACCCATTTTTCTCACTTGGGATAGAAGTATCTGGACAATGAAGAGAAATGAGCAAAGTTCACTAGGCTGTGAAAAAGAAGATGTGAAAATTCCTTTATTCATGCAGTTATTCCTTGCTTTCCAAAATGTTGTCCATATTTAATTTAGATGCAAAAAATCATAAATAACAAGAGGAAAGAGATTGCAGATTTCTGGGGTTATCATGGAAATGAATGACCTTGAAAGAGTGTTTTCTGGAGTGAAGAAGGTAGGGAGAAGATAATTCTGTAGTAGGACTTCATCTGAATCACATTAATGTGATGTTACAGAGGCAGAGCCTTCATTATAACAACAACCTGGCACAATGGCTAGATATGTAAATTGATGGTCTAATTGTTAAACTCAATGTCTTTGAAGTCTTCATTATGTAGCAAGTTCCCCAAAGGAAACCAATTGTTTACAATTGTAGATGTCCTTTTATGAATCATCAAGAGTCAGTGGAAATGTACTCACATTGTAATCCCTAAAATATTAAATTAGTAATTGGGACCTACACACTAAAGTGCTTTGCATGCCATACCTTCTGTTCTTGTTATTTAACAGAGATGTTTTAAAGCTTGTGGCAAAAATTAATTTCCCTGTTTAAAAGAAAGCAAATTGACACCTGCTTTATTTCAACATGTTTGCTGAAGTATGAGGCTTTACTGAAGGCTTCAAGAATCACCTGGCATGATGAGGAGTTTCAGTCTTCTACTACAGGCAGCAAAATGACCACGATTTTATTTCCTCTGTTGCCTTTGCCAGAGAGCCAGGATGGCTTCTGATACAGTTCATGGAGGCTTTTGTAGGGCTGGGTAGTAGCCACCTACTGCAGCTTTATCCTCGAAACTATATCTGGAAAAATGATAGAAATATAGCCTCTGGAAAGAGTTTGTTTTGCTGAAGTTGGTATGGGAGCACTGGGCAAGAGTTCAATCCCAGGCATCAGTTTAGGATTACATAAGGTCAATTCTCTTCATTGTTTCTGCTGATCTCTAAGCTGTTAGAAAACAGTCAGTGAGACTTGATTCCTTTGAATGGAAAACAGCACAATTGTTCCATGATGGAAATGGTTGTGCTGATTAGGAAAGTGGTTTTCCACCACGAAAGCAAATATATGACTACACTTCCATGCAGGTATGGAATGCCATGTGCTTACTTTTCCTTTTACTTTTTATGCAGGCAAAACAATACCTTCAACTTGCCATGATTTTATGAATGACGTGGACTCAAGAGCTGTTTGAAGACTGGGGTTTTGTGAGAGTCATCAAATGCTGTCTGTTTTCCTTTGGATTTTGCCTTTGAAGTTGACTGACATTTTAATAGAATTCTACTCATTTCTGTCTTCTTACCAACTCATACAAGCAAATCATCCTTTCATCCTAGTAGCTGAACCAGATTGTCTTGAATTAATCAAGTCTGGCCAAGGAAGCACAGTAAATGAGTTTAGGAGTGTCAATAAAGGAGAATCAAGGATCCATCTCAGTTCCTTTTCTTACCAGCATGCTTTCCATCACCTATAAATCACAATATTCCGTGAAGCGGTACTCTCATGCTGTGCTGAAGGAAGAAAAGCACATTATTTGGTAGCTTGTACCAAAGGCAGGTGAGGAATGTGTAAAGGGTGTGGATAGTATTTTTGTATGGGACACCATATTGCAGTAGGAGCCGTGGCAGCTCATGATGGGTGGAGGATCTTACAGCTCTCATCATCACTGCTTTACTAAATCTGTACTGTTGCCCTAAGTGGGATTTCAGTTGAGGTCATCATAGTGCTTCTTACTCCTTTTTGACCTATTTTCTGTTGTAATGAGCTTCAGTCTCTTTCTCATCTCCCATTATTTATGAACTTTGCAGAAAATTAAATATCTTTGCAGCATATCTGCAGCCCAGACAAGAGAGCTTCAAATCAGACAGTGGTCACAAAAAATGTTGATGGTGATTAGTCAAGGGGCACACAGTTACACAGAGCATTCAGTAAGATTGTATTTCTCCAAAAAGTCAAACTAAGACTGAAAAGTCCCAAGAGGTCCAGGCTGCTCACAACAGATTTTTTCTCTCTCTCTTTTTTTTTTAATGACATAACTGCCTAACCTCATTTTCTGCTAAGTTAAAACACTGATCATTTGAAATGAAATACTTATTTTTTTTTTCTTTTGGGAGATATTTTATCCAGTAAAATCAGATCTGCTTCAAAACCAGAAGTTGAAATTCTTGGAAAATGTCTCCATGAACAGCTTTCAATTTTTTTTGTGTGTAACACAACACTTTGACTTCAGCTGATTGATTCAAATGCAAACTGCTTGTTTGCTTGAAACCATTTACTGATTTAGATCCAACTTCACAAATAGTTTCCATTCTCCCTGAGTGCACTTTCTGGCAAAGCAATTCCTTGTAGCTCTGTTGGCTCCCATCTTTGCAATGTTTTCACTCTCAAAAGAAAAGTATATGGGGATAAAGCATAAATGGTAGCTACACACAAAGAAGGAATAAAGTTGTGGAGGAGGTAAGGAATCTTGAAATAGTTTTATTTTAAATTCATTCAGATTGGAAAACTCAGGAAGGATGATTCTTATGTGCCCTCATGAGTGGGACAAGGAATGATTTGTTTGAGATCTGAGACAGGTCTTTCCTCTCTGCTTTTGCCGCAGTCGTATTCTCTTCAGAAAAAAAAAAACGGCATTGAGAAATTCCCATGTATATAATTTCTGATAACAACTGTAGAGACTTCAGCCTCTGTCTCCCAGCCTCCTGCTGCAGCTAAGTAAGCTTGGTATTGCCATCAGAGCACCAGTGGCTTCTCAATGGTCCCGTGCAGCCAGTGCAGCAGGCTACAGGGAATGCAAGCACTCAGGATGTGCTGGGGGAGGTGATCCTGCTCCCCTCCACACCTGCCCTCTACTTCCCAGCATATGCTGTGCTGCCCCAGTATGTGGTGTTGCTCCAGGGGACAACGGGCCACTTCAGGGCTGCAACTTGGGAACTTGTAAAGAGAGAAGTCCTCACAGGTTATGCAACAGTCATACTGTTTGCCCATATTTTGGGGGAGGAATTACAGCAACGCAAGTTTTAGCTCTCTTAGTCATGCTTGCACAGACAGTTCAACAACATCTGTGAGAGCCTCCTAGACCCAAAGATCAGCTGAAACAATCAAATCTTCTCCATGTGACTGTTGTTTGGCAAACCTTCCTTCAATTCAATTATAAATTACAGTGCAGGACCAGAAAATGAAAAAACAAGCTCCAACCTATTTAGCAAGGAGCCAAGTCTGGTCTTTACATAAGAACCATGACTTGTTTTTGGAAAATACTTGAAAGTAAAGGTTGGACAAATCAAAGACCACAGAACAGCAGGAGTATCCTTTCTTTTGCCCTCTTCACTGTAATATGAAACTTTCTGACCAAATACTACTCGAAGTGGCTCTTGTTGGCATCAACAGGTAATTAACTGACAACAAGTATATGGACTTACGCGATGAATTTCTAATCCTTCAAAAAAAAAAAAAAAGCACTCTTGCCTTGCTTCCAAACAAAGGGTGAGAGAGGTTTAGACGAAAGTGCAGTGCCCTCATTAACCAAGAGGATTAGAAATCCTGAGGTACAGACTAGTTTGAATAACATTTTTTTTACAATATTTGATTTGATAAGCCACATCAACTAGAAAAACATCCTAAATCATAATCCAGCACTAGACTAAGAAAAACAATGGGATTTCCAAAGTATAGGAGAAAAAAGTTCAAGAAACACTGATAAAGAATGTTTGGGAATCAACAATAAAAGCTGTTGAAAATTTTCTGTTAGAAAACTATTCTGTTAGGAAGCAGTGGTTTAGGGAAACAAAAACATTTCACAGGAATATAAATAACTGCTGGACCTGTCTTTAAGATTTCATAAACATATATGTGAAACATGTGATGGACTTGTGTATAAACAAGGAATCAAAATTAAACATTCTGACATAGCAATTTTGTAAGACACTTTCTGTGGGCCCTATTTTGCCCAGCTGGGGCTAAAAAGTAAAATTTGGTATGTTCATTTTTTTCACAGAATGAGCACAATAGATAGATGTATAAGTTTGTTAGCAGTCACTGTCACCCCAAATACTCATTAGAGACTCTGGAAAAATTGTTCCCAGAGATGGAAAGGCATTGAAGAGGTGTTCAAATTCTCAGAATTAACCAGGACAAATGGAGAGATTTCTTCACTATGAGGGTGGTGAGACACTTGGAAATGTTCAAGGACAGGGTGGATAGGGCTTTGAGCAACATGGTCTAGTGGAAGGTATCCCTGCCCATGGCAGAGGGTTTGGAACTAGGTGGTCTTTGAGGTCCCTTCCAAGCCCCCAGTCTACAGTTCTATGATATCCTAGTCAATTGTAAAAAGAATACCCAGGATTATATGGTCAAGCAACCAACTGGAAACAAAATAACTTGAATTTTACAACATCACCACATCAGATCACCAGACTATACAGTCAGACAACCTGTAAGGTAATACATATAATATTGTTACTGTTTTTGCAGAACAATTAAGTAGAGTTATTGAAAGCAGCATGTGATGAGACTACCACTAATTTTACATGTCTTCCTTAGCTTGTACTATTGTAAGGCTTAAGAATGGCTAAATCAAATGACAATGATACAGCTGTGTCCAAATTTCTGTGTAATATGTATGGAAGAGAAATTTTAAACTGAAGGTATGGAGAGCTATTCCTCACTGATGCATGAAAGCCTCTTGGGAAACTGCATGCAAAATTCAGATATCTACTACAGGATATGCAGCAAGCATAAAAATGTAACTTTTTAATTTTTTTTTTTCCCATGACAAGTTTTCTACCATTTAATTGCACACATATAATGGAATCTTCATGTATTACTGTGACATCATATCTGCTTTCATCTCTTAGCTGTAGTCTCAGAGGATCAGTTCTGCTCCATTTAGGAGCAAAATCTGGAATATACATGGGGTTGTGCTGACAGAAGACATAGTGACACAATCAAAAGATTTTGGAATGATCTTCACACTGGAGTACTTTAACCTACAAATCAACTGAAAAGCAGTCATGGTAACACAGAGTTGAGACAGGCTGTTTCACCAGGCTCCCAGGCTCCTACCTAGCTAGGAATCTGTAGCCTTTCTGTGTCTCTCTCTCCAGCAGAATAGGAATAGCTTGCTGTGTCAGAGGGAATTCAGAAGTACAGCTATAGCAAAATAGCATGAAAAAATGCTAACTTAAAGTCATGCTTGATTTTTTGCAGTTCTGTTGAAACTATTTATCTCAATTACTCACACCCTTTGCAAATAAGCTATTTGTTTTAAGCAATTCTTAATCCTTTTCCAGTGTATCTGAGGTGAGCATGTGCTTACACAGGTAAATGTAACACCAGTGCGTGTAGGAGGGCCTTTCTAGGGTGTTACAGCTTGTGTCTGCATTAGCTTTAAGGAAACAGTGAATTAAAGCCTCATCTTTTGTTCCTAGTCCACCACAATGCAAACTCAACAAAAGGACAGTCTGGGAATAACCAGGATATTTGTGCAGAAGCACACCTCTACTCCAAGACAGAACGTCAGCAAAACCACACTTTCCTTTGCAGAAGGCCTCAGAAACTTAGTTCGTCAGGAATTTTGCTGTGAAGGAGATAATACAGAAAAGTCAGTCTTGCCATTAACAAACCTAAATGTAGACACCCTCCTGCTTTTCTACGCTGCAGGTTCCTTCATTTCTCTGCCAGACCATTTCCTGCCAGAAAGAGGGATATGTATTTTTAAAAAAATCACGCCATACAAGCAGTTCTGTGGCAAGTGAGTTAGTGCATTTAGAGACATCTTTCTAGTCACCTGACAAAATTTGTCCCTAAGGTGTTGAATCAAGTTATTCTCCAATCTAGAGCTCGCTGAAAGCAACGACACAACACTAGGATGTAACTCAGCTCTTTGTGTTACAGCAGTTATAATCAAACTATTGTTCATGCTGTAATTAAGTTCCTAGAAAAGAAGATTTGAAAAAGAGGGTTGAGACTAGGTTTATAAAACTTAAGCATATACCTAATCTGTCTGGGAAAATTCTTAATGTACTTTGCACGTTTTTGAAGTTGTCTGTGACCTTAATGTCAGAGCCACATGCAGAGTCTGGAGTTATGTAATTAAATTCTTCATTTATTAAAAAAAACACAGAAAAGTTTATATTTAAAGCTGTCTCTTTGTATGTTAAATATATGTACAAAGGTATAATGTATATTGTGTGCACGTGTAATAACACAGCAACTAATAAAAAACCACTGGTTAATAATGACGTTACCACTTTCCAGAACACCACTGTAAAAATTTCAAAGCCCGGTTTCAAGAGCTCTGCTTGACCTTTCTACCAAGAAAATGAAGACAAATGGGCATTGACCACTTCTACATCACCAAAAAATGGGACACTCTTTTCAGCTGACATTAAGCCATAGAGCCAGTGGGACTGTGTTCACCAGCTGATATGCTGCTTTCTGACTCTCTCCCAGTTACTCTAGCTTTATGTTACCTGACCTAGCGGTCTGTCTTAGGTATCACTCTCAGTCTCTCTCATTGCTGTAAAAGTTTCAAAGATAAAATATTAGTGGCAACGACAACAACTGAGGACTGCCTCCAGTAACAGATACAGGTTACATCTGTGCAGGACAGTGCCACATTGACATGTCTTTTAGGTGCTGCAGTAACAAGTTTTTGTTTCTTGCAGCGCAGAGTCCATCGTTAGACTCCTAGACTCCGAGCAGTGCAGGAGGGCAAATGGCTGCTTCAAAATGGCCTTGAAGGCAGTCAGCAAGCACAGGAGTTTCCTAGAGTCTCCCAGGAGTTTCACTGACACTTGCTCAATTAATTGCTCCTTAGACCCAACTAATTGGAAAGCCTGGAAACAAAACCACTTCCTAAAATACATCCCTGCTTGTCCATCACTTGCTGAGCAAAGGTGGTGATATTAAATTACTGTGCTTAAAAGTGAGCTATGGCACTGGTTCTCATTTGGCCATACTATTTGATGAACAAAATTTGATGAACAAACAACAGCCCTAATTTCATTAATTCATTAATCTGTTGATGTGCAAGGTATACTCTCAAAATATTTGGCAGGCTGGATCATCACCAGAGGATGTGGTGCAAGAGTATATAGGATAGGATTTAGCTGAGAAGTGTAGAGTTGGGATTCCCACATAAACTGGTGATAACTACCAAATCATTGCAGATGTTTTGGATATCTAAGCCTCTTTCCTCTGCCTTTCTATTAGGGTTGAGTGTTACTTTGTCTTCCACTTTCCTCCAAATCCATAGAAACATATCTTTGAGGCTCCAGTCATCTTCCAGGCATGATGTGGATCCTCCCAAGGGTTCAAAAGTTACGATGAAGTGACAGAGAGCAAGTCAAATCTCATGAACATTTTTCCTTAGAAAACCAGAGAGCAAGCCTGTCAGGGAGCTTAGGGACTTTCAGGATTTAACAGGAGGTGAGCAGGAGTTCTGAGCTTTACGTAAATATTTATCTAAGTACTTCCTTTAATAATATGTACTTGAATACTACGTAAGTCTCTTCTTCAATCATTTTCATAGAATTCCTTGGCTTTTATTTCACCCATTCCAGTAGCATGCAAGTTCATGACACAAAGCCTGGCTCACTGTGGAATGGCAGACAAGTTTCTGCGTACTGCAAGGTAAACTTTTTATCTCATCCAACTGCTGAGCCAGGAGCGGTGGTGCCAGATGGGTGGTGGAGTGGGGGTGGGAAAATGACTGAAGAAAGTGCAGGGGACACACAACTCCCTTCTCTTGTGCTCCTTCAGTGAGAAGAAAGCCAGGTGAGAGTGGGCTTTTCTTCTTCCTAAAAAGCTACAGAGTAAAGAATAACTTAGTATCTTCTACTTTTACACCTACTGAAGCAGGACGCTGAACATTAGAAACATTCTCTTCCCCCATTTCTTCCCTCCCTCAGTTTTTGGCTGTTCCCGACCTTCTGAGGTTTGACCTGCGAGTTCAGGGGGAGTTTCAGGACACTGCTACCACAGATTACTGTGTCATAACAGATCTAGAGTAGGAGAACAGTTTCTTAAAAGTGTGAAGTCAAATGAAGAGCTAGTCCAAGCTGAGAAAAAGGGCACTGATGTGCTGTCTGCTTTTTAGTTGTTTTCAGCTATTATTTCCGTCCAATTCACTGTGTAAGGGGAGAGACTGCGTCAACAAGTCATGTTTCATACAGCTCACCATTGCAGAAATGATACCTATGCAATTTTCTATTCTCAGCACGTCTGGATGAGTTGCAAGAGAAATCAGTCATTTTGAAAAATTACTACAATTTTCATTAATTTTGCAGTCATTTTTCAGTCATCCAGTATGCATAATGAGTAAAAGTAACAGACTTTTGGTGAACTGACTAGTCTTCTAGCTTGGTTTTTATCCAGTTGTTTTATGAAATGCCTTAAAGTTTCAAGCAGTTTCTGAAACATCTGGGTTACTAATCCCATAGTACTGTGAAACCTGACATTATTGTGCTTTCACGGAGAAAAGTGACTCTTTTTGGGCTGAAAGAGTCACAGACTCGGCATGACTCCAGGGTCAGCCCCTATGGACATGTCAGGACTGAGCCTGGGCTCTGCATGAGACTCTTTTCAGGCATTTTTCCAGTGGAGAAGAGTGTTGTGTAAAATGTCACTATCCACTTGGCACACAGGAGGAGAAAACAAACAGATGCAAATGTTCCAAAAGGAAGTCAAAGTGTGACAGACGACGTCGCAGTAGTCTTAGCGGGGAAGATAAGCACTGGCTGCTCGTCAATTGCCTGTCAACAGAACTGCTCACATCTCCAACACTTGGCCTGGGGAGCAATTTTCCCCTTTGCATTATCTGTCCCCCAAGCATGTGTTGCTTTCCACCTGTGCTGGGTACACTGCTCCTTCTCTTATGGCTTGGGGGCATGCTCCCTTTGCTTGACTCCCGAAATCATCCTGCTGGCCCTTTTCTCCTACCCCTCTCTGCCTTTATGGTTATTTGTTTCAAGTTTGTTTGTTTGTTTTTTTTTTTGTGAGTTAAAACCAAAACTTGATTATTTCTTTCAGAAGATCTTGTGTCTTCTATGTTAGTTTTCACACTACCTGGTATTTCTGTAGATTAAGGCCTCTCCATCCCTTTCTGTCACAGTCCTCCCCCTTCCCTCATCTTTCCGTGCTCCTCTCAAGCTGTGGAGCTGAGAGAGTCAAATTATAATTCTTACTCTTTTCTTTCAATTGTATTTAAAGTATTTGCACACTGTTCTTGGACCAATAATTTATGTATTCATGTATTAACTAAGGCTCAATTATGACTTTTTTTAGGCTGTTTTATACTCTCTAGCTTCCTCCACATGCCCAGGTTTCCAGTCTTTGTGAGCTGTGGTAGCCAGGGGTTGGTGGTGTATGCTCATGCTGATGTATGTTGTATGTTTTTATTGCCTTGGGGAAGTCCTGCAGTGCTCAGCCCACTTTCACTTGCTCACTCTCCCTTACCCACTGTGACACTTGCAACCCTCTCACAGTGCCAGTTTCCCAGTATGACTGGTAGGAGGCTCAGGCAGCTTCAACAAGCAGATCTCTCATAAAGGAGAAACAGGAGGGAACTGCCTTTTCCCAGTGAGATGATGCCTCTATGCCAGACCCTCTACATCAGGGAATGTACCCTGGCTCACATCCTGGGTCAGGGATAGACAGATGCTTTCCCTACTGCTGCAATTTCCCAGTGGCTCTGAAGCAGCTGGAAAGAAGGTACAGTGCTGCCCAGGGGTGTGGGGGTGGCAGATGCAAGTTGGCTTCTGGTGCTCATCTGAGTTGTTGCAGAGATAGTGGAAAGGGTTTTAAAGATTACATCAAATACTCTCCCTGGGGAAGTCTAAATGTGAGTGTAGTTCACATGCACCTACGCGTTCAGACTTCATAGCAACATGTCCAAGTCCTGAGAGCTAACTGTATATAGTTATCTCTGTTCAATAGCTATGCTGCTCTCTGAATTTGAAAGACAACCATTCAAGTGAGTGGTTGGATGTATAACACCAGAGGCTCTTGCTCTAAGTGCCAGCAGTTTCCTGGAGGGTTTTGTGTAACTCTGAAGGTATGCAAAAAAGAAATGCAGCAGATCAGCAATGTTCTTTGTTTATGTTTCTTCCTTTTTTTGCCTTGCCAATTTCCTTTTTAACATTTTCTGATTGAGTAATTAGTGTCGACTTAGTTGCAGTGGATTCTTTAGCTGCAGTTTCTTGGCTTAATTGACAGAGCTCTATTTAATCTCAAGACCCAGCCATAGCAATGCACTAAAAATCTCTTCAGAGATGAGGATGCATGTGATTTTATTTATACTCTAATACAACTTCACCTTTCATATATTTTTCAGTGCATCAGTTGTATTTAAAAGTCTACCTGAACAGCAGAACACCCTGGAGAAGAACTGTATTTTCTTTTATTTGATAGCTAGTTCTGAAAGCAAGAAAAATCACGTGTTGATAAGAAGAAGGAGGAGCAAATCACATTTCTAGAGATTTTAGAAGCCTCACAGACACTTTGCCCTGTGCAGGTAGTAACTTACATCAGGGGTCCATGAGGGGAGGATCCATTCAGAGCAGCTTCTACACATAGCTGTGGACCAGCCACTTCTGGAAGGAGGTAGAGACTTGATTTAGTAGTTATTTGAGCTTTATTAGCCAAGAGAAGAAAAAAAAACAAGGAGAGAGGCAGCCTTGTGGAGTGGAGACCCATGTCACTACATGTAGGCACTAAAAACCTCAGTGGCTTCTGATCCCTTTTTTTCCTCTTCTTCTATTGCCCATTTCTGAATATTGCCTGCCTTGAGGTCATGAATATATTTGTTATTCCAAACACAGAGTTTCCTCCTCCAAGATGGAGTTCATACAGTCTTTTGTTTTTCAGTTTATATGATCTTAAATACATATTTCTCGAGAGAGTAGAGAAGGTCTTATGATACGACAAAGTCAGCTTAAGAAAGATAGCAGCTATTTCCAAACAAGCAGCAAATTATAATGCTTGTGCTAGACTGCAAAATTTCTTTCGTATTTCATTAAACACCACAACTGAGTCAACTCAAGTGGCTCTTCTCAAAAAAGATAAGTGACCACTTATTTTCCATCACACATAAAATGTTTCTCAAATGTACCTGAAAGTTATAAATAAAGACAAAGGACAATGAAGAGGGTTTTTTTTTTTTTCTTCAGATGGGACAAAGTTGCAATTGTTAGTGCTGTGAAACAAACTGAGAGACTAAAATAAAAATGGCTTCCAAAGAAAATTATAGCATTTGTGCAAATGCCTATAATATTTTCCAGATGCCACATCCAGCCAAACTGTCAAATACCTAACATAATGCAGCTTTGGCCTTGTGTTTCTACAGAATGTTTCCCCATTAAAGACCTTCTGACTGTTTCTCTTGTTTCTGCTGTTTCTAGATTTCTTTTATGCCCTTTGCCAAAGGCACCTTTCTAATCACATTCCCTCAAGATACAGATTCCAAAACCTCTTTTTTCTCTTGTCCCTTCAAAAGGTGTCTCCTGTACAACTGGTCCTAGTAATGTTGCTAGGGGTCATTTCTCATCACAGAGATTTAGGGAAGATGCAGTGTAGTATCTTACCTTGTCCGTAATCCTGCTGTGCTATATAGGTAAGTAACGCTCAAAATAAATGAGAGAAAGTGTCTCTTGCAGGCTGACTACAGGAACATGAAGCCAGATGTAATCATTTCTATCATTTCTATCATGACTACCAAGCACTGAGCATAATGATCAGGTCCTTGTTTATCTAAAGATTTTTCTAAGGAATAATAATATGTTATTTACTTAATCATGTCAAAATGTTGTTGGCCTTGACTCCCACTGCTACAGAAGAACAACTCCTTTACAGACACTGGGTAGGGTCTAGAAAGTCATGTTATACCTTTAAGGTTAATTTGGCAAGAGACTAAAGAACAAAGCTCAGTGAAGGAGACTAAGGTAAGTTTTTGATAAAAGCCTCTGTAGATTAGATCACTTCTCTACTTCCACTTGTGACACCAATGGGAATGAATTGATCCACCTACAAGGACATCTGCCCATTACTAACACATGCCCTTGTATGTTTCTACACTCTTCTCTTTCGGAAGTGAAAGATGAGAGCTCAGGAGATGTCATAGTAGCTCTTTATGATTTTATTTTTCCTCATATTTCCTTCTCCCAAGGAGTATTAACAAGCAGTTTTAACAACCCTGAAGCTTCACAATCACTTAGATTTCCCAACATCTTAATTGCTTTCTGTGTCATGTATCAGTGAGAGCATGGTAAGGCTAAAACTCAATCTGAAATCCCACGAGTGTCACAGATGTAGGAATCTGATTGGGATGCAGGGCACAACTGTACCCTTTCTACTGGGTTCTGCCAACACCCTAAGCCAAACACCATGAATTTTGGAGAGATCAAGATTTGCATCAAAAATGTGCAGCTCAAATCCCCTTTTGGTCTAAAACATGACAGGCCATGTGCCAGAGGACACATACCTAATTACCAGGCTGTGTTGATAATTCCTTCTTCTGTACTTTTCTCAGTAAATTTAGAATAAATTATATCTTCGACAAATTACACAAGGAGATAATTATACACGTAATTAGATGTTTACCTCTCGTTTTTCTTCATGCAATAGGATCCAGTGCAGATTACAGGAACTCAGAATAATTTTCCCAGGGTTACATTCAGTGAAAAAAACAGAACAAAGCAAAACAACAAAACCAACAGTAAGGTTTTGGTTAGGGGAATATTTGCGCCACATTCAGCTTTTTTTTTCTGCCTTTAATATGAAAATGAATAGTATCAGGGGATGGTGTCTCGGCTACTTGCAATCCATTGGAAAATGCATATTAGAAGAGAAAATACATAATTTATTAAATGCATTGCTTAAAGTGAGAAACTTGAAATTGAGTTTAGTAATTTGCGGAGTTGAGGTTATACTTGGCATAGGCTACTGAATCTGCTAAATTATTCAATGCTAATCCTGCCAGTGGGAATAACAAGAAAACAGACATAGATTTCGAAATGTGTTCATTTGATTGGGAAGAAAAAGTTTAAAAATGAAATAGCTACACTCAAAAACAGATTTATTCCTTCCTCATTGAACAACTGTTGATGGATGACTGCAATTCTGCCTATGAAAGGAATACCCATGTGTATTCACTTAGTGGTACTTAAACAAGAATGTTATAGGAAACTGTACTGTCCATTAAACTGGTACAAATGTTAAATATAATTAGAAATTGCTTCCCTTTGCAACCTTTTTTTTTTTTTTCAAACTAATTCAATAGTACACATATGTTAGAAGATAAGGACAATAGGCAGTCACAATGCTGAAGTCTTTTACACCTATTTGAGGAAATCAGCTTAAAAGGAAAATCTCTTTGTAAGGATTGCTCTTTCACCACAAAATCAGTTCCCTATGTTAGGAAAGCAGTCTGATTTCCTTCAGAAATTGAAAGAGTTGTGCAAATAGTGGTAATTTTACTTTAGTTTCAAATGTTATGGGGGAAAGTCTGTTTTAGTGGAAGCTAAATCTGGCTTTATGTAATCTAAGTATCAGATTAGCTAGTTTCTGAAAGATTTCTTGTATATATGAAGAAAAATAATTTCTTGACATCACATATCTTCAACCACCACAAAGAAAGAATTGTTTCATGAACTGAAGTGAAAAAATTTATTTTGTCAAATTCTATTTTCTTCATCATTAATAGGGGGTAACTCCCCTTGATAACAGAAGGCTCTTTCTCTCCTCATCTCAAGTTTGGATAAGACCTCAGGAGATAAGGAGAGATCAAAGTAACTAAGAGAACAGTCCGTCTTACATAAGCTGAGTCACACTGTTTAGTTGGAACCAAGATTTACTAACAGGGGACAAATACAAGCATCTGATTCTTGAAGCCTTTCATTCCATTAATCTCATTTTTCCTACACCATACAATATTCTACTCACAGCTCTCCTGTGCCTTACGGCCACCACCTTCTTCACTGAGAAGGGATGAAGACAGTCTCTGCCCAAGCTTTCAGTGTCACACCTCTGGTTCTTCACTTGCTCAGCAAAACGTGATCCATAATGCCCCAAAACTGAGGAACTGAAGGCAGCAAAATGACCTCTTGGCAAAGCACCATGAAGTCTAAATAATAACAATAACAATAATAATAATAATAACAATAATAATAACAACAATAATATTAATAACAATAATAATAACAATAATAATGATATCATCAACATCAATAATAATTACTATTGTTGTTATTGTTGTTATTTTTATTATTTTTTAAAAAATAGAAAATTCCCATGTCTTTCAAAGTCTGAGCATGGTCCTCCACACTCAGCCCTCCAAACAAAACCATATGCAGAATGGTGCACCACAGGAGTACAGCATTCAAATATGGGCAGAGCAAGTCAAAGTCAAGGCACAGTGGACCTGCATGTGGACCTTGATCAGTGAGGGCTTGCTCTATGGCAACTTAGTAGCACAGCACCTTATATTGACTATGAAAAAGGGTGTACCAGGCTACTGTATTTTACATCTGCCCATTTCATCATATGACACCTTTCTTTATCTCTGGATAACACTAAATGGATTCACAGACACCATGGTAAGACAGTGCCAATGTGTTCATTCACATAGAGCTAAGACAGTAGAGCAAAAAGCTAATTTCTGGGCATCCTCTTCCTTGAGCTGTAGGAAATAACTAACTTTCACAACGAGTCAGCTTTTCTGAGTTTCATATGTGTGTACTTTCTCTGAATCACTGTTTTTGACATTTCACTTAATAGGTCATAAATTTGCACTGCAAATTGGTTATCATCAATCTTTCTATAATATACTATTTTACCTATTCTTCTTCATGTTTGTTAAAAAAGGCAAGTGCTCTTTGTATTTTCTTTGATTAATTTTATCAACAAGGGCAGCAGTTCTCAGGCCTAGAAACAGTACTTTTGCAGATTAAAAGGCTGTGGAAAATTTCTAGTTTTGTCCAAGGAGAGACATTCTATGCAAGGAAGAAACCAGTAGAACCATTTGAAAAAAACCACAGAAGTATCCATTTAATCAATATGCAAAAGTCATTTTTAAGAAAAAGATCTGCATTTTTAACATGACCAAATCCAAGCTAGCTGTTCTTGTGTTTAGATAGTTCATGAAACATTGATTAATATATTGCAAAGCTTTCTAAATATCTTTCTATTTAGCAATACAAGGCACATATTTCAGCTTGATGACGATAGATTAGAAGTATGGAACAACAAATAAAATTTGGAATTTTTTTTCACTCTAGGACATGAGAAATATCCACAGGCTGACCAGTAACTCTGGTCACTTCTCTTTCACACTCTTGTCCAGTCTGTGAAGGGCTCTTAAATATGCAAATGCAAACAAGAAATAAGAAATAGGAAAGGTGTGGCTATATACAGAAAAGTGGATATCTAAAAATTTTACAAAAAAAAAAGGTTAGCAAAATATAAGTTGCAGCCTGTTCCAGGTCTATGAAATTCATCTGGAGTTTTCCCATCAGCCTCAATGACCTTTGTATCAGACTACTGCTTCTGTAAAGAGCGGAGTTCTCATCTCTTGCAGAAACTGCCTATTCAATCCAAAAGCCAGTCTCTGTGCTGTAGCCCTCTCACACCAGGTGGGGCTGAATTCAGACCCCACTTCAGTCAGCACACCTGAGCTGATATCCAGCCTATTTAGCAAACACAGAACATTGTTTATCGAAGCAGATATCCCACTTATAGTGCAAGCGTCATGTGGATGGACTCTCTCCAACTCTCCTTTGAGTCCAACTGGCTGGCATCAAATTGATCCGTCTACTGCTGCTGCTCTGTGACAGTCTGGCAGTAAAAACCAGTTGAGAATTCAAGTGACCACTTGAAATGTAGTTGGCCCAGGTATTAATGGTTACAAAGGGGAATGGGCAAAGTAGTGTGATCTACCCAGCACCGCTGTTTTAAGGTAAGGTCATGACCTCTAAAGCTTTTCTGTAGGTGACTCCACTGTTCTGTGCAGCAGTGAGACCAAGAGACTGAACAGCGGCCAACAGCTTGCGTATGTCACAGGAATTTTTCCATTGTATTTCCTGCTCTGTAGCTGAAATAATTCACTCTGTTTTCCCCAGCTCCTTTGCAATTCTATAAAAGGTAAAACCAATATGGAAACAGAGTGCTTATGAAAAAGATGAAATTAGTGTTATATCCTTTTGTAGTCCTATCCAAATAATAAAAAAAAAAAATGGTGTGGTTTGGTGGCTTTTTGTTTGTTTGGGGTTTTTTTAAGTAAAACAGCTCCTGAAAAATTCTGATAATTCAGCAATTACTTGAATCTTCCACAATTTGAAATCTTTTAGCAACTTAAAAGATGTAAAGTTTTAGCAGGAATCTTTTCTAAGCAATTCTTAAAATGCTTTTTTTTCTGAAATGCTTTTGAAAGTTTTTTTAATTTTTTAAGTGAACTTACTCGAACTTGAAACAAATATAGGCTGCTATTCTGAACAATCATTATGTTCTTTTACTGTCTAATGAAGTAACCCCTAGCACGTACCAAGAACTGGATGAACTTAAATGAAAAATAATGTGAACTGTTCAGTCATCTCAGCTTCACTGAAATAAAGGTGAGGGGGTTTTTTGTAAGTATTCATCCATTCGGAAATGTTCAGTTCAGTAGACAAATGTATACATGGGTCCTCATATAAAATCATCATCCATGACTCCTGTAATTAACGAATTTCCAGTAGTTTCCCTACATAACTATCCATGCTGTTTTCATATTTTCCCCACAAGCCCTGGAAATCATGCAGGTTCCATTCGTAGCTGGTTCTTACTGGTGTGCAAGTATCTCAGCACTTCACTCGGTCACATTTCTTCTTACTGACAGTTTTACACTTCCAGCACAAGCCACAAGATCAAAGCAGACTTCTATCTGCTGGGCAGCAACAGAAATTTTTGAACAATTTGAAAACCTAGAGGCTTTCAGACATCATTCACCTTTCCTTTTTTGTTATATCATCACGCTTGCTGTTTTTTCAGAAAGACAAGAAAGGCTGGAGTCTTCCTATAGTTTGCTTTCTTTGTGTATTAATTTGCACGCTTTAGCTTCACCATTTTAGTTATTTGAAATATTAGCATACTTTGTCTTGGGAAGATCATTCAAAAATCTAAATTAGAAAAACTGTGTCACATCTGGTCCCTGAGCTCAAGATGGCATAATAATTGTGCTGTGGAAAATTAACTACAGATTTCTGAGTATTACTTGTATTTATGACTGTCTGTGTATTGACAGCTTTAATCACCCAACTGATGGTATCACTTGAATCAAAATGAGTTATGATATAGGAAGCCAAATTGTCATTTTGGCACTTCCATGAGACTAAAACCTCTAGCAGTTATTCCTCACTGATGGTGGCACCAGCAGGAAAGCAGGCTCTGAAGGGCTAGTATGTATAATGTCATGCCACCTTCTATCAGTCATAAAAGTTAGAGCCATTTTTGTGCAGATGGCAAAGGACCCTCACTGGCCAGCACAAAGTAGGAAAGTCTGCAGGGTGCATTGGTCTCTTTTGAGTGCTGGGATTCCTAAATTACAGTTATAGCTGACCCTCTTGTGCTTTCCCTTCAACTAAACCAGTAGAAACAGATTATATAAATGCATAAATATATGTACATGTTTATATTTTTA
Source organism: Oxyruncus cristatus (assembly GCA_013399855.1). Lineage (NCBI taxonomy): Eukaryota > Metazoa > Chordata > Aves > Passeriformes > Cotingidae > Oxyruncus > Oxyruncus cristatus. The sequence continues at coordinate 252,787 of VXAY01007029.1, forward strand.
CATATTTCTTGCCATGAGCTCAATTTTCCTCTTCTGTGCACTAATTTTTGTACTCTCTCTCTCTCTCTCACACACACACACATGCTTTAGACTGTAGTTCATCTATATTTGGAGGAGCCTTAAATTTGTTTTGTTTGTCCATGGCCTACCGTTATGGTAAATACCCAGAGCTTCCATTGCATTTGTGAAATGTAAACAACAACTACCCTAAGAGTGCTAAATATAGAATATATCCTACAAACTAATGCTGGAAGGCAGAGCTGAAATTTCTTTTAAAATCAATTTTATTATGAAAAAATAGTTACACTCTCCTCAGATACCACTTCACAATTGTAACTTTACAAGATATTTAAGGTAAGATATAAACAACTAAACACATTAAAGAAGACAAGTTTTAGGTAGTTTGTCTGTCTGAGAGCTGCTTTTTTGTCCTCCTATACGTGCTGTAGGAACACCACTCATGATCCACACAGACTCAACCCTATGTCTCTGATACCCAGCGATTATGTTCCCGGTGCTCCTGGTCCTTTGGCTGGCATTGCGTGGCTCTTCATAACTCAGCCACAGACTTCTGCTGGACGATGGCAACACTCAACACTAAACACGGAGTTGTTCAAACAGCTCCTCTGGCAGCAAGGTGCCTGGCCCTTTGCAGTCATGCCTTTGAGCTGCCATGGCACCGACTGCGGCGGTAAGAGTCCAAAGGAAGGAATGGAGCCTGCATCCCTCCATACCCCCATGTAAAGGGCACTGCAGCTTCCCCTCTCATAAGAAGTGCCCACTCTGTGACCTGTAGTTTCTACTGTCTGAATGGCTGTCTCTGAGCTTCCTGCAGCAAACCAAAACAGCACTGGAAGTGTCTCTCTCTTCCCTTTGTCTCAACACTTTGCTTCCACAGGGATTCTCAGAACTCGTGTGCCCAGCTGGAATTAGTACATCCAGAGTCTCTGCAAGAAGACTGAGGAAGTGGAGGAGGCCCAAGGGGGTAGTCTGAGTGTTTGCCATTGATATACGCATAAATCAGAACCACTGTATCGCTCCGTTGGTTGTCTGAGGCAGGATCAAGGAGAGGACCCTCAAATTGTGACCCTCTGCTCCTATCTTTTATGTGTCTGGTCCTCAGATTTGCATCAACAACCCTTGGCATAAGTAATAGCAAATGCCAAGGAGAGAAAGGCATACCTTTCTGCAGCTCATCATAAAACAAGATGGATCACAGGCAGGCTGCAAGGACTTGTTTATATCTATCTACCTGAGTTCCAGAGCTGGTAAAGGCAAGGAGAAGGGGAAGGCAACTGCAGAAGTAGTGAGCACTACACTCAAGTAGTTTTTTGATGTCATGCTGTTGTAGGAGCAGCTTGGTGCCAGCTGGTATGTAAACCAGCAGAATATCACTCTGGTCAAACACCTCACTGCTGCATCTCTATCACAGGCAAGTGTTTGGCTTCTGGATTTCCCTTCTCCAGTGCAAGGCAGATATCAAGAGAAATGGGGAAGGAGACATGCCACCATCTCCTCCAGAAATTCTTTCTGAGAAAGTCTATCTTCTTGTGCACACACAGAGGTATACCTCAGAGGTGAGTGGGTTTTAGAGTGTTTTTTTTCCGAATTCACTGTGACTATAAGCCTGGAGAACTTCCAGCTGTAAGCCTTTACTTTAACTTTGGATCCCTGCCACATTGGTGTCTGTGAGAGATCTATGCTAAATGTAACGGGACGAGCTGAACACTCTACATACAAGTGTCTACACTGCTTAAGTGTTAGTTCAGTATGGATCACTGCAACTAGATTTCTCAGCACAGTTTGAGTGAGAGCTCACTCAACAGGCCTGTCTCAAAATTTTTAATGGATGCTCTTGAGTTGTCTCCCCTGTCTTACATAGTTCTGCAACAGACTTTGTCCTCTGCAGTGGGTTCATGGCCTCTAGCCTCAAGCTATAGTGTGCATGTCCTCAGTGTCAGGGCACAAAAACATTAGCTGGACGGGCTGCAAAACAACTCTGTCATTATTTCAATCACTTTGAAAAGAAAAAAAAAAAATCAACCCTCAAAAAAGATAATCATTATGTCTTAAAGCCTGAGATATAACCCGTGAGATCTAAAGAAACTTAGGGCCAACTGCGACAGCATATGCATGTAGCTAATCACCTCTAGAAACATTGGGATGGAACTGTGTGGGTGGAGGACATTCTGCTACTTTTTTGTCTAGGAATCACTTTGTTCAGTCTTCAATACAGTCACAGCCACATAGAACCCAGCCTTGATATCATGCTGTAGTATGTGGTTCTTACTATTCTCTTATCATTACTAAGTCTAAGAACTGTTGTCAGTTTCATTTACAAATGATGGAAATGAGGCAGAAATTATGTGAGGGGCTTACTGAGAACCAATCTCAGGACTTTTGCACTTAACGCTCAGCTAGCTGCTCTCTTATTTTGCCTAGGACCTTGAATGAACATACAGCCTTTAGAAGGGGGATTGACAGAGAAAAGGGAGATCTGCTCAAAGAGGGAGTTCTGGTCTTAGATTGTGCCAGAAACAGCAAATTTGTGTTTGCAAATAAAGAGAAGATGATGAAGTCCAAAGTTGCGATACTGATCAAAGAAGAAGATAGGAGCTTTATGATAAATTTATTGTAGAAATTAAAAACTTGAGAAGGTTTTCTGAGGTAGAAAGCCTAAATTTGACTCAGTAAGTCACTGTGCTGATTTGCGTTTCTAAAAATAACCATCGTGTCAGAACATAGATTTGGCCCACTGGGGTAACTTATTAGTCAATCTTGTCTGGTATCCAGCCTGGATAGTAACAAGTAGCACGTGGTGATCAAATGGAATAACAGACAAAATGTGCTGTCCTTATCCAATCAGGCATTGCTGCACATGCAACGAAGCATTTTTTTCCAGCTCTCACTACTGATGACTTTGCGCCTTCTCGTATCAGGCTGAATTATCCTTATCTCCTGCAAAGCTAATATATTATTTTGCTGTTGTAAAATCTGGCATTAAAAGGTGGGGGTTTTTTTACACATTAACCTTAGGCTGATTGTGAGGGTTGGAACTACTGGACTTTCCAACACCACAATATTCTAAAAATACCACAGAAAGCCTTGACCGTCCATGTGGAGAGCAACAGACGCTCTTGGAACAGGGTGTAAAGTTTGCTTTCAGGTAAGTTATGGTATCATGATTGCAGCAAGTCATCTGGGAGCAAAGCTGAGCAAACAGAGCTGGTGGGAGATCCATTGATTGAATGAGAACTCCTACTCATCTGTACTGACAGATTCTGACATCTCCACTGTGTGTGGTCAAGAGTCATTGCCCCGAGTGAGGGATCAGAGCTAACTGAGGCGTATCATCTACGAAGCAGCAAAAAGTAACCAGAAGTTGCCTTTTCTTTCTTGTGCTGATAGGTTTCTATTAGAGCAGAAAAGCCAGGCTCATGCACTCCTGAACATATTTGTCCTAAGGGAACACCAATGACAAGCTGCTCTTCAATATTTCTGCCCTGACAACAAAAACCTGGAAATTATGTAAAGAACTAGCTTGCAGACAGAAATGGATGGCATTAACTAAGAGAAAACACCACCTTAGTTTGTTCCTTGGACCTAATACATCACTTTAAGATTGTAAATGTTTTTAATACTCAGGCAGTATAGACAACCTTAGCTGTAGATGCCAACTGGTCATGTTCTCAAGTGGTATCTAGGCAAGGACAATGCGTGCAGCATCACAGCGTTTTCTGAAACATACATCTCCAGAAAAAAAAAGAAAAAGGAACAGCCAGGAAAGATGTAAGTAGTCAGATAAAACAATTCCCCATTTTTTCTTTTTGTTTTTCAATTTAGCACCAGAAATACTGAATGAGAACAGCTTAAGAAATATTCATGTCATCAGTATGGCTCTGGGTGGGGAAGAAAGGGAGTACACAATCATGCTCACTGGTTTTTAGTATTTGTTGTCCAACTCTGCTAATGACTTGTGCCAAGTCTGTTTCTGTTGCCAGAGATGCACAGTTTGAAATTGCCTTGAAGTCACTTTCAACTTTCAGATTAGGAAAGTGACAAAAGTACATACATTTTCTCAGCAAGTCACGTTCCCTGGCAGCCCTCTAGCCTCATCCAGAAGCTATACATATTTATTGCCATCTCACTGAAGCTGTACTGCTTCCAAAAGAGCTCTTTGCTTTTGTGCAACAGAGCTGTCACTCCCTCAATATCAGTAGCTCCAAAATGAGCAGCTAATATCTCCTGGCAGTGATTCCATGAGGCCTGGATGCACACAATCATAATCATGTTTTTCCAAAAGATGAAGGGCTTGCTTAACAAGCAAGTTAACTGGAGAGACCCCTTCCTGACACTCCTTCCAAACATGTTGGCTTTATTTTTAACTTCTGTTTACTTTAGTCTCATCTTCGGCACCAGGGCTAAAGCTGATCATTGCCAGCTAAAAGTGTCAATGCCTAGATAGGCACTGATTGGGAGTCTCCAAAGTGCATCACTCTGCAGTTCACAAATCACTGGGAGTTAGGCACTGCCAGGTGTGCAAAGTTTAGATATTTAACTTCTATGTAACCTCCATTTTGGGGCACTTAAATAAATCCTGTACGCCTCAGAGGCTCCAGCCTGCTGCCACCTGTAGGAGTGAGCAGCAGTTCTCCTGGCACTGAGAGACATCATAGAATCACAGAATCATAGAATCATAAAATACTAGGTAGAAAGGGACCTCAAGGATCATCTGGTCCAACAAAATGTTTATAAAGTCCAGTGTTGGGGAATCCACAAGTTCCCCAGGGAAATTATTCTAATGGTTGATTGCTCTCATGGTGAAAAATGTTTCTCTTATGTCCAACTGGAATCTTCCCAGAAGTAACTTGTACCCAATGCCCCTTGTCTTTTCTGTATGACTCCTTGTAAAAAGGGAGTCTCCATCTTTGGAGATGCTCAGAAACAGCTCTGTAGTTACACAGCTGAGTAGGGAAGCAATTTGGTCTTTCAGGTTCCCTTCTCTTGGTTTTCACACATCTCAGTCCAGGGATGTCTTATGGCCAGACCACTGTAAATTAGCAGCCACCATGCTAAGTTTAGTGGCCTTTTAAGCTTTCCAGAGTTGCTTGCCATTTTTTTCCAATCCACACAAGTGTTGCTTTGTTTCCAAAGGCACCCAAATACATCTAAAAGTCTGTCCCTGTTTGCAAGTGAAAGACCTACATTTTTTTAAATTTTCACTTAGATGAAACATTAATATTTTAACTTGGATGATAATTCTGCTTTCAGCTACAGCTTTGCGGTAGATTACAGGATAACTTCAGAACTGTAAACAACAATATCTGTCATTAGCAGTTATGGTACACCTTAACTACTCTGAGGAAGGACAGCTCTTCCAGCCATGGGAGTATTCACTCTCATATGTTGTTGGACTTTTATGGTTATCCCAAGGTGTACTCAAATACTAGTGAGTACACACAGAGCTGCCTTAAACCCTGTAGAACCCCAGCTACTGAAATGACCCATCATGACCAAAGGAAACACTACTCATTGACAACTTCAGGCTTCTCTGACATGCATTAGGAATTACCCACCACAAATTGGTCCGTAACACAGGAAAACAGTTATGGATTTCTTCTTTTCTCTTTTGTTAACCTGTGCCAAATATTTGCAGCTCAGGTTGTAAGTGAACTGGGGATTTCAGGCAGGAATACCTTGAATTTCTCAATTCCATGCATTTGTAATTAATGTTTTTTGTTCATCCAGGACACCCTACTGCCATCATGCCAGCTATTAATAGTATTATTCTCTCTCCATGAGTCGTATGGCATACTTCAGGAGCCACAGAGGATATATCTGCACTGACTACTGTGCTCATGTGTTAGAAGGTCTCTCTCCTGCCTCCACAGAAACAGCACAGCAGCCTTGAGAAAGTGGTTTAAACATAACCACGGGCCAAATTCATTACTGTGGTAACCATTAAACTATAAAGTTAGTCCAGGCATGCATTTGGCCTTATTTGTCAGTAGTTCTTTCAAAACCTCTCTCTGCTTCAGTCTGGAGGAAACTGGTGGCAACATGCCATCAGCAGCTGACTAGCATGACACTTGGTCCAGAAGTGGGGTGAGTGAGGTTATCAGGAGATAACTCAACATCATTGTCACCATTTAGTCACCATCTTCCCTGGATAGGTTGCCATGGAGTTGTAGCATATACTACACAAAATAACAATGTTATTTTAGGAAAACTATGCAATGAACTTCTGTGCTTAGTCCACCAGGCTCCCTACATGATGATTGCTGGGATGCTAACTCACTGGAGCTTACAGGTTTACCATTGATGGAAAACACAAAATTCACATTTTACCAAATTTCATTATACACCTCTATGGCATGGGTATAAGACATAGTTATGCATGACCAACATTGGTTGAATGTTCTTAGGTTGTATCTGTGGAAAATTAACATTTCCACCTGATGTGCTTGACTGGCTTTGTGTCATTCCTCTGGCAAGAGAGACAAAATTACAAAACCTTTTTTTTTTCTTTGTTTCCATGTGCCATAGCCAACAATGTTGTACATTATTAGCCTGTAGCACAATTTCTAAAATTGGAATTTCCATTGCTTGCAAGGCAGACTAACTGTTTTCTTTTTGGAAAGGCTCTATCTGTTTCTCTCTGCTGCCTTTCTCCCATACCTCTCCAAAACATGTGTTTTCAATCTTTTTCATTTATATGTAAGAAATTACTGTGGACAGACGTTTTTCCTTTGCATTTTTTTCTCTCACCAACCTTCTAAAAAAATAAAATATATATAAGGAAGAGAACTCAGAGATGGATTCATTGGTATGATAGAAGAGAGAGGAGGAAATAAAAAGAATAAATAGATTCCTCAGTTCAAATGTGAGTCTGCCAGACTGCAAACCAAAGATTTACTAAAATCCGGAAACGTTCTGGTCATTTTTCCTATTCCTCTTTTGTGCTTTGAGGTACAGTCTGGAAGACATGGTGCCAAATAATTGTGAGGAAAGTGTTTCCCAGTATCTTTAGTTGGCACCAGAAACACCAGTTCTAGGAAGTCTCCCAGGGAAGCTGCTTTTTATACCTCCACTCTAATTTTAGAGACAAGACGTTTGGATAATGTGAGCATTCATCCACTTTACAAGAGGCTTCTGGAAACTGAACCTGCCTAGAGCCTTTCCAGGATCATGTGTGTCTCCCAGAAGTTCTGGATTTCAAGTGATATCTTTAAAAGCATGGATGACTCTTTATTACCCCATTTAAAGTGTCGGTGACATAATCAAGCTCCAAGTTAACAACTATGGGAAAGAGTTTCTAGAAATTAATAGTGTCTGTGAGCATGAAAAAAAAAAAGGACAAGGACACCTCAGTTTCTGAGGCTCAGTTTAGCAGACGAGACTCACATTCAGTGATATGGTTACTCCAAATGGTACTTTCTAACTACAACCAACAAAAAGGGATGCATTTTATGAATCAGTATTCACATCTGTGATGTCTATGGACTTTGTTAGCTTGGTCCCCCAGTGTAACTCCTCCATAGCCAGAGATCTTTGTCATGAGTCTGGCTGGCCTCCCAGCAACACCTACTTCCATCTGAACTGAATGCCATGAGATCCCACCCAGAGAAGTCAAGACTCCCCGGGAACAATGAGTAATTCTTGGGAGACGCCACTGGTAGGCTGCTGCCGTGGCACGGAAAAGCCGATAACATCTCCTGAGCCACAGTGGCCCTTTGTGTCAGCAGACACAAGTGGGATGTTCCTTCTTAAGCTTTCCAGAGTCAGAGGAAGTAAACCTTGAAACACAATGCTCATTGAAATAGACTTTCATCTGGGGGATCTCGCAGCGTAAGTGCCGCTCCGTGATGTGCTTTCCATCTGCAGCCAAGGCCTCCTGATGCATTTCCTCTGTTTGTTCCAGAGGGATGGATGGCAGCACCTTAGAGCAGGCACAAATTGTACTGGACGGTGGGCATTATTCTGGGCTACGGAAAACAGTAGACATTAGTAATAACAGTATCCTCAGGAGCCTCTGGTGGAAGTGGATGACATGTTGAATTACCTCCTCTTTCTCGTTCCCTCTCCATAAGAATAGTACTCTCATTATAGAAGGGTTTAAAAGCATTTTGCATCCAGCTGTGGTGATGTGATGTGCTCTGTTTTTCAGAGTTTCTCTTGGAAAGGAAAGGCCACCTACACTTAGGACACTAAGGAGTTTAAGATCTGGAGAGCAATATCACTTCAGCCAACAACTAAGACACTGTGAAAGCAACTCAGCCCAACAGTACTTTTCTTGTCATATGGCCACAGACCAGTCTTCAGGCTGTGACTTTGCAGGATTTCTGGTTGTTCGTGGAGTCTTGTAATTAAGACTAGACTGCCTGCAAGTGTGAATGGGTACCCTATGAGTCTGCCACATGGACAAGTGTGTAATCGAATATGGGAGCATAAGGATAAAATGTAGCCATTTCAGAAGAGTAAATGTTCTCATCAAATCCTATGGAATAAACTCCCTTTTCTGCTATAGGGTCCAATGGAAAGGCACATATGCTTTACTTAATTGGCAATTTACTTAATTGGCATCTTCCTACCAGAAGTATTTCAGGAAGTCTCAAACTGCAGTGAGATGAGACTGGTATGGAGGAACTGGAAGTAATTTCTCTTTCACAAATCAATTACTGAGCCTTAGACGTTAGCCCAGCATATGGATAAGAAGCAGTAGGTTTATGGTAGCTGGGGATAGCTCCACTACTTACTCATCTTGAAAGGCTTATAGAGGGAGGAAAACACCAGACCAAAAATTCATTTAGTGTATGTGGGTATGGAGTATTGTGTGGGAGGAGGAAATTATTACATAAAAAAAATAACATTGTCCCCTTTGGTAACAAAATCCATTTTTAAATTTTCATACCTAGAAATATTTACTACTAGCAGATCCCCTCTGTGCCAATTATTCAGGCACTCTACATGCCTCTGAAAGGGAGAAGAATGTCTGTTTTTACTCTTGATCACTGGTCTAGATCTGTCTGGGTCTAGACATCATAAGGCTTCCTGGGTGGGCTCAGAGCAGTGGGGTGAGGCTGAGGTGGGGCAGGGACAAAGCAGGCAGGGCAGGCAGGTAGGAGGGCAGTCTGCCTGCCCCATGACACTGCTGGAGAAGAGCCACTGGAATCAGAACTTAGGGCAAACGTAGAGTGAAGGGAAAATCACACTAAAGAATATAACAAGAAAAAAGTGAGAAAAGGGGGGAAATAAATGTTTTATAAAGATCTGTAATTTTTTTCCAAGACAGATCAGGGTATGCTAAACAAAGAGTATCGGGATACACATTAGAGAAATCAGAAGACTGTTAACTTATTGAAACATTAATTTACTGTAGTAAGGGGAACGCAATTCAGTTCAGTGACCAAAGGAAATTTTTGCTCAAATGTTAGGAAAAAATATGGCCAGTAAGAATTTTGATAAGATTGTTAAGGATTACAAAGCTGACCGAAGACTTCAGTCAGGTTAGGCCTTTGCTGGTGGTAAGGCTGTATAAGCATATAGTGCCCATTCAAGAACACCATATAAAAAACTATCCTAAGAAGCAGCTTTAAAGCTTCAGCTCAACAGTCATGTTAAGTAGCTGAGTGTTTGATGAACAAACAAGCATGATGGCCAGGCAGACATATGCACATGGTTATCTGTACTGTGATATCTATACAACACTTTTTTTCCATGGCTGACATTTGGGTACCATCATAAACTGTAATGCCTCACATAGGAAAGTTCAGGGTGAATTTATAGACCTGAACAGGGACAGGATGAATTTTCCTCTTGAACTGAGTGGACTAAGAGGGATCCTGGTTTTGACTGAGGCTATTCTCATAATTATGTACAGTTAAACCTAGGTAAAATAAATTCCAGCCTTGACATCTTTCACCTGAAAGGAAGTCATACTAGAAATGGCATCACTGTTGTGAATAGAATATAATAAAAAACAAACCTGTAATTTGCCTTATGAGATTAAGACGTTACTTTAGCCTTATGAGATTTAGACGTTACGTTAGGTGCTGCTGAAATATATTGTTCCCACACTGCAGAAATCAAGGAGTGGACTGGCAAAGAATACCATATAGTAAAGAGTGATTTAGTATGACTGTGTCTTTTCAAAGTAAAACATATCTTTAAGATTGGCACTGATTAGAAAGCAGACATGTCACTTCCAAACATGCCTAACCATTTTCTGGGGCTTTTCAGATACCCTGTGTTAAAAGAAACTACTTTTTGTTGGAAGGTTGAAGATCTCAGAGGTACTTAATGTAATTATTCTTTTGATTTCTGACTCTGTACAAAGACTTGCTGTCTTTTTAAATCTTCTCAATGCATCTCTGAAGAGACATCTGCCTAAATCGCAAATTCATTCTTCTAGGAGTGAGTGCCTAAAAGGTTTACACGCTTGGGAGTGTACCTGAAGCAGAGTAAGGTGAGATTTCCTGGCAATGATTTAAAGGGAGGTGATGGAGGAATATAAAATCTTATGTCAGTTGTAGCATTGTTATTTATGCAGTTCCAGTTTCAGCCATTCTCCCAAAAACTTGCCAGACTCAACAGCTGCTTTTACTTGCTGTCATTTAATGTGGTATTTAAAGCACAGTGGAAATTAAATCCTATAATCATCACAAATGAGACCAGTTTATTAATCAAAAGTCTAGAGTGTCAAACAGAGTAGTTAAAGAGTAAACATGATATCATGATCTTTGGTTCCATTGGTATTTCTTTATTGTTGTAGAGAACTGCCTACAGCTTTATTCAAAAGGTACCTTAAAAGAAGTCCTGCCACACAGGGACTATCATCCCTTGGCCTCTCCTTTGCTTTTAGGTGATAGCAATCTGAATCACTTCATGTAAAATTCATTGATTAAGTAACACATTTCATCAACATGGATCTCAATTGCGATGTCACAGTGCTGCATCTTTAGTAATTTGCCGTATTATTTGAGACTATCATGTAGCAGGAGATTTGTGAAGCACCGTGGTGGGACAGACTAGTCACAGCATCTCTCAGTTGCCTTGGATTGGGCAGGCAGTGAATAAGCAGAGTAATACCAAATGTGAGTGTCACTAGATAAAGTACATCAGCATAAGTACAGTTTAAATATTATAATCCTAAAGCAGCTTAAATCCCTAACTGCCTCCACAGACACACAAATGCAACATTAAAATCTGAAAAACCTTAGCTCTGCTGTTGATTAAGTCTGGAGTTGCTTAAATTCTTCATGATACTTGCATTCCTCAAGGGGCATAAGCCAAAACACCTGGGCAGTGTTGAGTAGCACAGTGGCACACGCTGAGCTCCTGGGAAAAGGAAGAGACTGAGGCAGCTAACAGAGCAAGGCTTGCTTTCTTCTGCGGTTTTCCAGCCACTTAGCTAAGCTCTGTTGCTTTGCTGTCCCCTCTGTCTTTTCCTCCCTGGTTGCTGTATTAGAAGAAGATGAGGGAGGGAACTTTAATTGGCTTTTCAGTGTCCTCCCCCCTCCTGTTCTTCCACATTCAACCCCGCTCAGAGCTCCCCGTATCTCTGGAAAGAGCTGGCCTTCCTAGCTGAATCAAAAAGAATTGCAAACATCTCCCTAGTGACCTCCTCCCAGACCAAGCTGGCTGTAGTGTTTGTAGTTGTCTTTTTGCCTCCGTGCATTCAGTGTACATCGGTTTAACGAAACTAATGGTGTGCTATCAAGCCTACAATTTTTCTTACTCTCCAGGAGGCTGTTTTTGTGCTTCATTATGTTCCCTGCATCCCTATTCCTGAGTCAGTAACGGCTGAAGCTTTTCAACTCAGTATGCTTTTGTTAAGGAGCTCATCCTCAAATTGAAAACGTTCCATCTAGCATTAATTTAACATCTAACTCATCGATGAAACCTGTTACAACAAAAGGCTGGAGGGTGAATCTGCATTAAAAGCACTAAAAATAAAAATTCCTCCTTAAACTGGGACACCTGGGAACAAGCCTACAGAATCAACGAGAAACAGAAGGCCACATCCCAGGTTCACTGCCGAATAGCAGTGACTCTGTCCCCAAAAGTGCCTTCTAGTCTGGCCCTGTGCCCTTGAATCCCGTGTCCCCTGGCAGCCACGGCGCAGGAACAGCACGGCCCCTCGGGGTCCCTGCCTGCTGCCTCCCCGCCGCCCGAGACGCACGGCCCCGAGCGCAGCAGGCCAGGGAGTGGATTGGTCTGAAGACCCCTCGGGAGCTTTGCCTTGCGCACAAAAA
>VXAY01007031.1:0-33130 GCA_013399855.1 Oxyruncus cristatus
AAGAGAGAGAGAAAGAGAAAGAGTGAGAAAGGAAGAGAGAGAAAGAGAAAGAGAGAGAGAAAAAGAAAGAGAAAGNGAGAGAGAGAAAGAAAGAGAAAGAGAGAGAGAAAAAGAAAGAGAAAGAGTGAGATAGAAAGAGAGAGAAAGAGAAAGAGAGAGAGAAAAAGAAAGAGTGAGAAAGAAAGAGAGAGAGAGAGAGAAAGAGCGAGAGAGAAAGAGAGAGAGAAAAAGAAAGAGAAACAGTGAGAAAGAAAGAGACAGAGAGAAAGAGAGAGAAAGAGAGAAAGAGAGGGAAAGAAAGAGAAATGGGAATTCAGGTGGCTCTCAGGAACCATTACCTTGCCTGGTTACCCAGGTTTTGAACCCATGCCAGGCTGTAATAAGCTGAAATGAATATGAGGATGGTGTTAAAAATGAGACAAGCAGCTACAGACAGAGAAGAAGGGAGGCTGCCCTCCCCACTGAAGGTTGGGGATATTGTTCAGGCACGTGCATCTCTGAAGGCTATGAAAATATGGACCAATTGCTTGTATATGTAACAGGTCTTTCTATTTTGCACTTAAAACCTCTTCAGGGTTTTCTGGCTCAGGAGGAGCCATTATGTCTCATCTAAATGCTAGCACCAGAATTATGTTGGAATTTTCTTTGGGCACGAGTCTTCTCGTGTCTCTTTCCACATCTCCTGCAATTTGGCTTTAGTTTAGCCTGCTCTGTTTTCCAAATGGACCCCATATGGCACATGCACATGATGGGGTCTCTCTGAGCCAGCCCTTTCCCTGTATATTTTCAGCTTGTGCCCTTCATGTATGGCATTTCCTTCATCATTTGCTCTCTGCAGGCCTCATATTCATTCTGTATTGCCCTGTCCCTGAGCATAAAACCAGAATGAAACTTTTCACTTCAAATTGTTTGTAGACCTTCAGCTAAAGGGCTGAAGTAGATTTGTGACCCTGTCTGTGTAAAGCAATCTGTAGAATGCCATACTGATTTTGAAAAATTCAGTCATCTCCATGGGTATCAGTAATATGAAAAGCACATTTAATAAGTTTTTCAGGTGCCCCTTTATTGCCTTATCATTGTTCTTCATAGTAGCCTACAGTAATGGTCTGAGCATATAAAACACCCTCGGGAACTCCTGTGATTAAATTGAATTTTTGATAATGATTTGCACTGTGAACTTTAGAGAATCATTTAAAGCCCACCTGTGAACCTCTCCTTCCATATCAGAGCAGCAATTTCACAAAATTAGTACTGAAACAATGTGATTACTCTGGTGAGTAAATACTTCCAGTCTGGACACCTTGAGGTGTCTCTGCTTGCTTCTGTAAAAAGAAATGGAATACTTACCCTGTCTGACAAATGGCTGTGAGGATGAGCAGTTTGGTGTTTAAGATCTGTTCAAACATAATTTTTCATGGAGGGAGAAGGATTAATTACAATTCCTCTTCTGTTTGAAAGATAAAATCAGTGTGCATCTTTGTAATTTCTGGGGCTTGGGGGGTTTTCACTTTGCATTTTATTGTTTGGCCAGTTAATCCATGGCAGTATGTATTTAGAATTAAGCATGCAGATTTTCAAATTTGCCAGCCAAACATATAAAAATACAAAGGCAATGGGATAAAGCACACATTTTTGTGTTTGTCTGGCCTGATGCCCTGCTAATTGTGAGAAATAGAGAATGACACTCTGAAGACAGGTTGCTGAGTGTGGCAGAATCCACTTTGTGCCTGGAAGGGACAACTACATGCAGTGAAGTCTGCTTTGCACTTTTTTTTTTTTTCCTCTGGCATGACTTATGCATCTGATACTGAAAATCTGATCCAGAACATTTTAGAAACAAACCCTAGAGGCTGCACTTTATATTTTGTTTACACCCCTTGCAGAAGATTGGTATGATATAAATTACTGGTTAAGAGATCCTATTTCTGTATTTGCTTTAGGCACATGCTCATTTTAGCTTCCTAGTTCTGGAATCTTTAAAAAAAAAAAAAAAAAAAGCCTTAGAAAGTTGAGCAGAAAAAAACATTGCTCTATATTTCTACCTTTTGCCCAAGCAGGCAGTTTATAGCTCTCACCCCTAGGAGACAGGATAAGATCTGTACCCTGATTTTGCTGGATGAATTTGTAACTCAAACTGAAAAAAATCAATCTGAAAATTCAATCCAGTAGTTACTGAAGGTGCCACACATTCACATTGACAGCTCCACATCTTCTTTTCAGACTTTTTTTCTTTCGATCAGCCTTGTTGATGCTGAGCTCTTGCCAGTTGTGTGTTCTGATTAACGTGTTGGTCCCACTGAAGTAGGGAATAAACTGGAACATCCCAGCCACTGTCTCTGTAACAGTACTTCAAGCAGAAAGCAGAGTATTAGTAAATACTGAGTCCTAGAAATGGCACTTAATCCTGAGACTCAGATCAAACCTGTGTCTGAAAACAACCCTCCACCAATGTGGATTCTGCTGTTTCTTTAGGTCATTCTGTTCCACTGCTTAACTGAACGCACAGTGAGGTAATTTGATCTAGTGCCTTAAATTTATGTTACTGCAAGTTCAGCTGATGGGCCCCTGTTTCCCCAGAGCAGATGCACAGAGCATTTGATGGTCACTGTCCGCTCAGCCATGTCTTAGTGTGTTGCTGGAGTGTCCTCTTCAGTCATCTTTTCATGGGCTGAAAACACACACACACATTTATTTCTCCAAGACTTTCTAAAAGCACATTTCTAAACATATCCTTTGTGTTCTTCTCTGGAGTGTCACCAGTTTATCTGGTGTTGTCTTTCTCATACTCTACCTGAGACCTCATTGTTGTTGGACAAGTGATAGCAATGGACCAATTGCTCTGGGTATTACAGATTACACTCCTTTTACTGCATTCCTAGAATAACGTTTTTCATCCTTTGTGGCAAATTTTGCATCATATTGTTTAGTCACTTATTCTGTGATGCATTTTAAATTCCTCAAATCCTATTGTCATAGGCTGGCACTGTCCATTTGTATTTGTGACTTGCATGTTGTAGGCAAAGTGCTTCCTGCTTGGTTTTGATCTCAAATTGCTTCTCCAATTCAGCAAGATTTGTTTTCTAACTTCATCCTCAAAATAAATTGCTCTTCCTCTCTGTTTTTTCACAGGCCAGTTTTCTATGTATGTTCATTCCATCATTAATGGTATTAACAGTCAAGCATCAGAGCCCAGAACAGAGCCACTGATGCCTGTGTTGATCTGTTTTTTAGTTTTGCCACAAAATCACTGGTAATTGTCCCTGGGAGCATGTTTTCAGATAGCTCTGCATCTGTTCTGTTGTGGTTTCATGTTAACCTACATTTCTGTGGTTTGCTTAGGAGCATGTCGTGTGGAATATGTCAAGAGCATGACTAAAGCCAGGGTAGATCCCATTCAATGCTTTCCCTCTGGCCCACTTTAGAAAATCAGGTTGGTTTGTCTTTAGCAGCTCCATGCTAGCCATCCTCAGGCATTTTGTTATCTTCTAGATGTTTGCTTGGGATGGTTAAATGTCTTTTCTAGATTAGAACCTTTCTAATTTAGTGTATTGATCTGTAATTTTCTAACTCTTAATTCTCTTGATTTTTCCCCTCCTTTTTTCCTACCTGTCCTTTGGGATTTCTCCCATCATCCATGAATTTTTCAGGAGAGTGGTCAGTATTCCCCTGGACTCTCTGGAGTGATTTCATCAGGCTTCACTGTCAATTCTTTTACCTACATATGTCCAGATGCAGTCTTTCTCAGTTTTTTCATCCCTTTCTTTGTTGGTAATTGATGATGTTTGAGGGTTTGCTCACAATGGAACATTTTCGTGAAGCGTAAAGCAAAAAGGCATTGAATGCATCAGTCATCTCTATTTATTCATTAGTGGAGTATTTATAAGTAAAGTATCTTTCCTTTGCTTCATTTTTATTACTCCTAATGCATTAACAAGCTCTTTTCTTACTGCATCTTTTCTTGCAGCATTTTACATCCTCACACCAGATCACTGTCAGGCTTATAACCCATTAGTTCAGGAATTGTAACAGCAGAGTAACTTGTTTTTTCTGCGTTATAGCCAGGAAAATCCAGAATAGGTACATAGAAAGTACTTTCTCCCTCTCTGTTATTTTTTGGCTTGGTATTTTTTTCTCTGAGTATCGTAGAAAACAAAATTACAAAAGAAAACAAATAAAAATCTGGGAAATACATTTCTCACCTTGGAATTTTGGCAGAGTATTTGGCAGAATTTCTCTGTGGAAGACGCTGTTTGATCTGTGGATCAAACTTTGCATGCTTTGCTGTACTCATACATCCTCCTGTGAGGACCTAGAGCATAATGGCACATGTGATTTTCCCTGCGGCATTTCCACCTTTGCTTTGGGTTTATCATCCCTCCAGTTTGTCTCTTTGCTACTTGTTACAGGGAAATAATTTCCATTTTATTAAGGAAGGAGATTTTGTCTCTGTTTTTCTCCCATCTCCTCTTTGTTTTACTCTGTGGAAGGGGAAACATTTGGCCTGTTGTCATTAAGTGGTGTTAGAAAAGTCCTTAAGAAGTGGTAACAGAAGTGCATATGGCAAGAACTATATATATTGTGGAGACTACAGAATGTCTGTTCTGCTGAAATCCAAACTGTCAGGTTGTGTGGGTGCTCTGAGATGAAAGGAGGATCTGAGAGCAGAGAGAGGATAAAAGATAAGTGTAAGTGGCAGTTTTTAACTGTATTTAACTATATTTTAAAGTGGAAACTATGTGTTCCTAAGTGTCGAGTATAAGAGAGGGCAGATCCAAATAGGGATGAACTGCTGATGCTGCATCAGCTTCCGTGGCTCTCTTTTCTGAAAATCTGGCAGCATCTTGGATTTTTATACCTCAAATCCATTGAGCTTTGCCTCTCTCTGCATCTGGGGAAAAAAACACAACAGGATCTTACGATGGAACTGTCTTGATCACAGGAACTAACTTCCACACTGGTCAAAATCAGTGTTATAAAAATGTAATCTGTGAATCAATAAAAGGATATAATTATGTTATATAAACCGTTAAGTAATGCTGGTGTCAGTTCTGCTTTTAATTTGAAGAGAGAAAGAAGCACTTTGAATGTGTAATTAACTTCTTCAAATTGCCTGTGAAGCTATGACCAATCATAATTAGTTTTATTTTGAAAATTGCATCTATGCACTTCAGTGCATTGAGTAACATAATTAAAAGTAAAATTTTCAAAATATTGTTTCCAATGGAGAAGGTTACAAAGAAATCCTGTAAATCTTGTAATTTGGGGTCTGTATAAACATAACAGGCAAAATTTTACTCCCTGACTACATTCTGTGCATTTTGCAGGTTTTACTACTAGGACTGGGTTTTTTTTTAAGTTTCTAACTTTTTTAGCTCTAGCAGATGTGTACATCAACCGTTTATAGGGATAAATATTTTCACAAAAAAATGAGATCTTGTGAAGTAGTAAGAATTTTTATTCGGTCTCTTTATGCACAAAGCATTTGTTTTCAAAACACTGTGGGCATATAAACATTAAAGAAGTAATGCTATATATTCACATCATGATGTGTCTATGACTTCTTTTTGTCACAATTTCTCCCCAAGTGATACTTGTAATTGTAGAGTTCCTAATAGTTTACCCAGCTTTGTACTTCTGATGGCATCCTGGATCAGGTGATTTAATGTTCTGCTGGGACTGATTTCAGTGTCTGAATTCTTGAATGCTGGAACATTCTTCTTGGTTTATTTGGACTGCATTTGTTTCACCTTCCCTTACTATTTCTTCCTTCCATCACTGGGATAATAGAATATAATTCTCCAAAGAATTAGAATGGGGGAAAAAAAATTGCTTTCTTGTCAGCAATACACAGATTGTCAGGCTGGAGAAGAGGGGGTGATAAATTCAAAGGCCTTCTGGAAGAGACAAAATATGGAAGTACTGACTTTTATGTCTTAATTTCTGAATACTTCTTAGAAAATCCATTATTAGTAAGGGCACTAAAGTTCTAGTTACATTGCTGTTAACTTAAGCCCCATACTTCCAGCCTGAATTTTGTGAACTTCTTCTTTTTAACCCATTTTCTTTAATCTGCAAGTTTAAAGACTCTATGATGTTGTATTAGGAGCTTCATTATAGAACAGAATCAGAGTACTTCAGATAGGAGAGGAACTCTGTCTAAGTTCCTTGCTCAACGCTCTGCTGTCAGGTGTGTCCAGCTGGGTTTTGAATCTCTCCAAGGATCAAGATCCCACATTATAGAGCATTTATACAATTATACAGGCTACTGTAGTGAGTGACAGTGACAGAAGCCTTACGGAAGTGGAGGTCACCTGTCATCTTAATAGTCCTTTGTCTTCTGAGTCATAGGAAACAAACAGGTATGCCAGGCAAGATTTGACCTTGGTGCTTCCCTTGTGGTTTCTCCTGTCCCCTTCTTGTCCTTTCTGTGCTTAAAGATGGCTTTGGGAGCATTTGCTCCATAATTTCCCAGGAAATGAGGTGAGGCTGTCTGGCCTGTAGTTTCTTTTAACCTTGTTCTCTCCCTTGGAGGTGTGGGGGGAGAGTTGTCATAAGTTTTTGAAGATGCAGTAGCATTAAGTGGCCACTCAACACCCTTAGTCACTGTGAGCAGCATGTCCTTCTCACTCGCTGCTGTCTAGGATAAAGTCCTTACTTCTTAAATGTGGTCTTTTTTCTTTGTTTCTGGATTTATGTTCAGTAGCGGTTGGGTAGAGGTTTGGTCCTTTTTGGCCTCTGCTTGGAAAACATCCAATTCAATTTTAAAACCTGTCAGTTAGTTGATCTTTCATATATTTCATGTATTACATTAAATTTGTAGTGTTCTTATTTCTTAAACAAAATATTACATGGCACTGAATTGCATACCTCAGGGAAGTTTATCATCTCAGCACCTTTAACTTTATTAATCTTCTGTAATGTCCATCAGCACAGATCTCGAGTTAGATTGACAAGGCCATAAACACTTTTGATTTCTACAGTCCTTCTTTAATTACTTACTTAAAAACCAGCTGTGTTGGTTGTTCCATAATTTTACCCAGGACTGATTTCAGGTGGCAGTCTCTACCTACTTACTTTTTGCTACATTAGCATGTTTACTTTTTCCAAACCTCTTGAATTTCCTCAGTGTTCAAAGAGTTATTCAAAGTTGATGTTGATGGTAAAAATTACTCCTTGAAAACTACTCTTTGAAGGTGTCGCCCTGAAGCTTATGCAGACCTGCTGCTTTTAAAAGGTCTAACTTTAGAAGCTTCTTTTTAACATCACCCTCGGTTACTTTGAGAATGAAAGATAAATGTTATGATCATTAAATGGTATGACTTTATCTTCTGCCTTACTGTCCAGACACAGGAGAGAGAGATTTATTGAATGCTTTTAGCTTTTGCATAATTATTAACAACTAATCACTTCTGTTCACTAATCAATGAGAAAAATGTCTGTGACTTGCTTTGTTCTTCACACAATTTAAAAAACCCACCCTTTTATTACTCATCTCCAATAATTGCCAGTTTCCTTTGTCTCCTCTTACTTTCCCCTTAATTCCTACTTGTAGTGCATCACCACCTCTGTTAAGTGCCTTACAGATACTTGATGTAGCAAAAGTAATGGAATTTATTTCTGTGCTTACACAAGTTTACATTGCAGGGTAATGCAGGGCTTGTACATAGCCATACACTGAACGTTTTTTTTCCCTCATGATTTTAATGACCACTCCTTGTCTTCACTGTTGAAGTCATTCTGAATACCTATGTCTGTTTATTCATGCAGGGCTATTTTCCCTCTTCCTTGTGCCAATTTTTTTTCCTGTGTACAGATAGCTATTTTTCTTGATTGTGAGTTATGAGGCAGTTGGTTATATATTTAAACAGTTGTTATCATCTGACATACTCTTACTCAGTCTCCTTATTTTTTGTTTCTTGGTACATAAACATTTTCAGTTTTGGTGAAATCACTCCTCTTAAAAAGTCTCAAACTATTACAGATTATTTTTTTTGGTACAGTAAAAATAATCATGTCTAGATCTGTTCCAGGAAGGCACTCAAGATTTTTAAATGTGGTCAGTCTATCTTTATTTTTCGAATTGATATCTAAAGCTAGATTTACCTTTGTATAGGCTTTCAGAGTTTTTCAGGTTTTGGAAATTCTGAGGAAATTGTCCCTACAATTTATGACTGCATTGAAAAAATTATCAGAAATCCACTGTGTAATATTAATTGTGAAATTACATTCACTTAGTGCTTATCAGTACACCATCTCTGATTACCTGAGCAAGGTCTATGTCATTTCCTCATCCAAAAGTAGCCTGTAAGTATTTTTCAGGGTGGCAAGAAATTTGAAAGATGGTTAGAATTCTTTTCTTCAGTTTTTTTCTTTGTACTCTAAATCAAAAGGTATAGAAACACATGCTTTAGATTAGTTAATAAGGAAAAAAATGCATAAAGCTCTGGACTTCATCTTCTGATATGCTAATTCTGGAAATAAAAAAGAGCAATGAAACTCTCTGTAAATGGAAACTGCCAAATGTCTGACAACAATACCCTTGCCGGAACGCTGAGAACCATTTCTTATCTCAGCAAATCCGTCCAGCCTTGACTGTCATATTAGCCAGTTTTATTCTTCATTGCTTGTCTTGATCATCTGCTGCATGTTCCCAGGGGAGAAAGTTATGCCCATTTGCCTGTGAGCCATTTGCAATGTTTAATGAGTATCCACACGTTCTATCAAGGTTTTAAAAGCACTTCTGCTCACATAAATTGAGCAATCCTTTCATTAGCTTTATGTATGCCGGCTTGCTGCTCCTCTCAAAGACAATAAGGCATTGGAGTATTTATTCTGTGGGTGGACTTGCACATTGCTGGTTTTGGGTTTTTTTTATAAAGGATATTTTTTGCCAGTGTTTTCATTTCAGCTGGATCTCAAGACCTGGTTTATACCAGTTTCTGCACTACAGTGTAATGTTATCTCTTGTCAATTCTCTTTCCAAAGAGGCAGTAAAAGATTACATTTGTAAACACTAGTGTATAACATGTTAAAATAAAAGATAGCTTATTGATTGTGACATCTGACAAGTTGTATATCAAGTATTTCCCAAAAGAGACTAATAGTATTTTTTGGTACTATTTTTTTTAGGTTCCTTGGTACCTGCAAGTTGTTCCAAATGTAATTAAAGATGCCCATTTGTGACAGCGTTGCTGATTCCTCAACAAATATTTTGTTATTGTGGCTGATTATATCTTAAAGGATCCTTAACATTAGAAGGACCTTGGCTTAGCATTGGTTTCTTCATGATAATTAGGAGAAAAAGGCAGAAACCTGGCCACTGAGAAATGTTTCTCAAGGCTGTAAAAGAGTCATGCAATGGAGCACTGAGGGCCCTGTGGGCCAGCTGGTTCCTGGGAATAGGCAGAGAGCTTTGTGTGCCCAAATTCAGGCAGAGAAATGCATCTGTGGTACAAGCACCATTTAGAAATCAGGCCAGTCAGAAATGGGAGCTTTTTAAAAAATCGACTATTTCTTTTTATTTCCTTTGTCAGGGGAATTTAATTTCATGCATAGATTCAAATTACTTTTTTGTTATTATAGAGTGACTTGAAAAACAAATAACCTTTAAAAGATAAATTTTGCTCTTATTTAGAAGACTTTTGGAACAGGAATGTGGACCATTTAAAGTTTTTATTTAAAATTAAAACATGAAAGGTTCTCTTTAGTGTTGGCAGAGTGGTGGGAACAGAGACCTCCTTTTTGCTCTGCCAGCCTCGAATGTGTTGGAACTTCATTTCCATGTCAATTCTGTGCGTACAGAGTGCAGAGAACTTCTGTTTAAAAGAATATTCCTCCCCTTTAGTGAGGAATAGAGGGTAAAAATGCTGTTTACAGGTAACCTGGAGTTAATATTTCCTCCCTGTGCATCTTCTGGCCTTGTGAACCAGCAAATGTTACTGCTTCTTTCTTCATAGTTGTGGCAGGCAAATGGGAAGCTGTACCATGACTTTAATTGCTAGAGGGCATGGGCCAAAACTTCCTCAAGATCTTTTTCATTGCTCCAGTGGACTTGGCAGCTTGTCTTACATGTCTGCCAGAGAAGGATGTTCTCTTGATATGGCAGCTGTTGTCTTGGGGTTTCATAGCTTACTCTCGGCCTGATTAACTGAGCAAAACCAAAACCTCCAGAAACCAAAAATGCATGTGGCAGATGATTTCCCAGCATGGAGGGGCTGACAGGCTGTCTCCCCTCTTCTTCTCCCTCTTTGGGGAAAGATGAAGTAGTCTTGAGGAGGATGTAAAATTCAAGGAAATTGGTGAATATATTTTCCATGTTCTGGAAGACAAGTTGAAGTTTGGAAGAGTATAACTCGAGGCTTAATAGATAATGATAGCTAAGAAGGAATTATTCAAGTCATGTAATAGGTACCTTATTTTTGAGTTGAAGACATTTTTCCTCTGAGAGTTGGAGTTGTTAGTGAGCTCTTTTGGTCTGCAGGAAGTTTCTGAGAAAGGGAGGAAAATTTGGGCAGCAGAACTGGAGCAAGAGGCTGGACTGGGACTGGCAGATGTCACTGTGCAGATGTGAGAAACTAAATGATGAGGACAAAGGAACAATAGGGATTTCTGAATATGCAGACTAACAGGGATTTTGAAGGGAGAAGGGAACAATGACAAGAAAGAATATGGCAAATCAAGGGTAGTAATCTCTAGAAAGAAGGAAAAAGTGATATATAATGGAATAATTTGGTGTATAATAAAGAGTGGAAGAAAATACACAGTGATAAGTCAAAAAGAATGTTATGAGTGTCTTTAGGGACAAAATTATCCTTTATTTCTTCACATAGAAGAAGTATTAGAAAAAAAGCTGTTTGATCTCAGGAGATGAACATGTTTCATCAGCTGCACAAAGCTGAGAATCAATAAGCAGAAATATGACATAGTCAGTTGAATAGTGGACTTGCAACAGGTAACATCACACAGTATGAGAGAGGAAGTGGCTTACAAAAGAAGCCATATTACAAAAACCTTTCAATAGGTGTTGTGTAGGTTTTTTACTGAAAACTACATAGATTAATGTTCTTTATTCATTGAGGACAAATTGAGATGCATCAATTGCTTAATATTGGATCAGGGTGGTGAGATGCTTTTCAAGAACCTTTACTGTCATGTTTGGAAAGTGAACAGAAGAGGACTGTCAGACCTCCAGTTCCAGGAATAACATATTCCTGCATGACCAGCAGTAAGCAGTTCCAAAATATTCGGGGAGAAATAATATGCAGTTATTATGCAGAGAAATAAAGTAGATTAGCTTCAGTTGAGAATATTTTGTGGCAGAGGTTACATTCTTTAATAATAAGAAAAGAAAATGGACTCAGGTTTTCTGGCTGTGGATGTCTTATCTGGGTATTCATTTAGAAACCATGTGATATGTTCTTTACAGTTTAAGTTCATTGCAGTGGGGGGAGAGGGGGGTTTATGTCCTAAAACACAGACTAGAGAAAATTACCAAGTCCAGTAGAAAACACTTCCATTCGTACATTGTAGAATACTACAAACATAAATTATTTGTAAATTAATTGTGAACAGCAGATGCAGTGATATCCTACTGTAACACAAGTCCACCAAGTAGGTCACCCCTCTCTGCCACCAAGTACATGAAGACTCCAGTGTTTCCTTAGCAAGGAGTTCAGTTATCACTGTCTGCTTTTAGCCTAGGCAAAATTCCCCATCATCCTGGTGGAGAGCTGGTAATTCCTCCAACCCGAAGTGACAGAACCGTCTTCTTATACTCCAACGTCATTTAATGTCTGTGAAACTCAGCTGTAGATTGTAAATATGCCTGGTAGGCAAATGAGAGCATGTGCATGGATCAATATGTAGTCAAAATTCATTGATACTCTGTCAAAAACTGCAGTGTTTAACCACAGGGAAGTCTGACAGAACACTACTGGGCTGTGATTCAAGAGATCTGCAGTGCTGAGAGTCTACTGATGCATTTCTGCACTGTACAACTCATTGCAGTGCTGGACCCCTTGTTCTTTTCTCAGATCCTATTAACTTGTGTAGGTGTGTGAATTTACCATCATTTAGCCAGTTCCCTGTTGGAATCTGTGCTAAGCGCATTAGGAGAGATGGTGATGGTAACAGAAAAACTAATTGAACAAAACTCTTCCACTCAAACTCAAAATTTTATTACTGCTCATGATATAGAAAGGAAAAGGAGTTAGTTCAGTAAGTGGAGGACAGAGGTCATAATTCAGAAAATCCAGTTGTCAAATCCTTAATAATAAATATAAACCCCTAGTTTTAGTCCCCTAGTTTTAGTCCCCTAGTTTTAGTCTATATTCATTCACTGTCCTTCAATTCTCTGATACAACTTATCCCCTTTCTCATGAAAAAGATAATTTACTAAATGTATTCAGAGTTATATGGAAACTGTTGCATGGTACAGCTGGAAATGCTTTTCCCTTCAAACCATTTAGTTACTGTGTATGACAGCCCCTCCAGTTTTATATCACGATAGATCAGATACACAGAATCACTTCCAAGATAAAAGTGGTTTGAATGTGTTCAATATCTTTAAAAAGTCACATTCCAGATGTTCATTAACTCCTTAACCACCATCAGAAGAATGATGAAATACTGATGTGTCACAGCATTTTTTCATTAAATAGAAATGGTCTTCAGCTATTAGCACAGCAAGGGTTAACTAAATTTGCTTCTTTCCACATGTGCTCTAAGTTCCATCTATTAACTTGGCACAACTTAAGCTTTATAAAATAATGTCAACATGCTGCTCAACAAGCTTTATTTATAACCATCTCATCCTAATATTGCTCTTTAGTTGTAATTAGTACAAATAGAAAATTATGTGGTGCTAGTCACTTTCAAATTGATTTAAAGAATGATAAATAATTTTCAAAAATCTATAAACAGATTTTCTAATAAGACAGCCCTACCACAGACTTTCACTGATGACATTTCTGGCTGTTGACTCAACAATTCTATAATTAGTTACTTAAAAAAAATATTTTTGATTTCTAAGTAAATGCAATGGCATATATAATACCTGATGTTGGGGGGTTTGTGTGCAAAGTTTTCCTGCCTGGATTCCCTCCCAGCTGAAGAGGCACATCAGTCTCAGATCCCAGATCCCTGCTAGCAGGAGAGGAACAATTGATTTCAGTTACCCTTAATTGGGTTGGTCTGTGTGGGATGGTTGTGTGCACTAATTCAAGGTTGGAACAGAACATTATGTACTCTACTTTAACTCTCTTGTGAACACACTTCACAGAATCACAGAGTCACAGAATCAACCAAGTTGGAAAAGACCTGTGAGATCATCAAGTCACTTGATGCACACTAAGAATAAACTGGGTGATCTAGCCTTCTAAGTTGACTTGGGGACCTTCAGTTTGCTCCCATTAGCCTGAACATTCAGAGAGGTTCAATTCCTGATCTTTGATCTCCGCTGGGTTTTGGGCCAGCCCTGGGGTACCATTGTAATGTCAGGCAAATATGATGGAAACTGTAAAAGGATGATATACAAGAATAGTACAAAACAGTAACAACTGGAGAGATTTCATAGAATTAGGCTTCAGTTCATTCATTTGCATGGAGTGATTCTCAAGACTGTCGGAAGAGAGCAGGAGGCAGGCAGCCAGCTTGGAATGGTGCTGCTGCTCACACGGACATTGCATCAGCACCCTCTCCATGACTTCTCCATAAAAACTGTAACTTCCAGAAAACTCTTCCTCTGTGGGAGCATTTTTCCAGAAACAAAACACCACAGAAAAGGTATCTAAAAAGAGAACAGTTGGGCAAGAAACTTGGGAAGAGGGTATAGGTAGCTAGTGGTGAAATCTTTGTAGAGTGAGTAAAATTCAACTGAGGAGGGGACACAGAACTCTCTAGATCATCATTTAGGTACTCACTATCCATTCCCAACAGCCCTTTGTCCTCACGGACATCTTTCTATCATAACTTGGCAGGTGAACCATGTGTTAATATTGTAGTAGTATTACAGCCAGAACATAATATGTTGATACTTTATACAGTTGCTTCATTCCCATAAAACTAGTGAAAGGATCTCTGGGAATGGTTTTGAGGATCTAAGACAAACATCCCGATATTAAGGAAGTGGTCAAAGTCCTTATCTCGTTATACTGCTGGAATGACTGTTCTAACAGCTAATAAAAATGGTTGTAATATCTTCCTTATGGAGGCCTGTCTTGATTTCTCTCTGTGCTTCTAAATGATAAAATAAGCTGAGAACAGCAAAAGATTTAATTGGGTGACTAATCAAATGTCAGACATGGGCTGCCTGTTAAAATCAAAGGTTAGCTGGCGGTAAGAGCATTTATGACAGAGCGGATCCAACGTCTAGAGATATGCAAAATAATAAGATAAACTTTTGTGGAATATGTTGCTCTCTGGCCATAAAATGCATTTGTAGGCTTCTTATCACTATTTTTTAGTTTATGGTACTGCCAAACAGAGTGGATCACAGAGTTCTTTTCTCCATAAGTGGGCTTTTTAAAATCAGCATATTAAAAGATGCAGTAATTACTATGCTGAGATTGCAGCTAGCTTGGGAGATTATTTTTGTTCAGATTCTGCAGAGGAGATAGATTTTGTGTTTTAAAAAGAGATGTTAAAATATAATACTGCCCAAAACTTTTTGCATTGGACTCAGAAGTGATCTTATTTGTGCAGTGGTAGTTAGGAATTTGCGGTTCATATGACTGAAGAATCTGACACTCTCTAATATATTACAGAGCTCCTTTTTGGCTTTGACTAATCCTCATTTTATGGATGGGGAATAGAGTACAAAGAGATCAAGGTATGTTGACACTACCAGTGGGAGTTCAGTGTAGATAAAAGCTTTAGAGGAGCTATTTAGCCCTGGAAGTGTATGGACACTCTTCTTAGATTCCCCTGCCCTGGTTTTCATCAAGGTAAATGAACCTTCATGCCAATGTA
Source organism: Oxyruncus cristatus (assembly GCA_013399855.1). Taxonomy (NCBI): domain Eukaryota; kingdom Metazoa; phylum Chordata; class Aves; order Passeriformes; family Cotingidae; genus Oxyruncus; species Oxyruncus cristatus. The sequence goes on from VXAY01007031.1 coordinate 14,968, forward strand.
GCAAGGACAGCTAGTGCGTGCGGGTTTCTGGAAGAAGTTTGAAAATCTCACCTTCTCTCATACAGAAGAAATAAAGGTCTTTCCAGTGTGAAACTGTTCAGAATGTTTTACTTGGGGTAGTGTTGATAGAAATATTGGCAATTATAAACCATTTGAACACATGCTTATAGGTATATCCCTTTAGGTATACATAGGTATATATGTGTGTGTATCTAAAACTGAGTTTCCTAAAATAAAAAGATGTTGAGACCAAATGGCAGATGAATTTTTAATAGTTTTTTTAATAACATTTTTAAGAAGCTTTGAGCCTGGGATGCAGGAGAAGAATTTATAAACCTCCACATAATAAAAGTGTATTGCAGCGTAATATTGGAATTTTACTTCACTGAATATATTTTTTAAACGAGAACAAAACCACCTTGCCACTCTTATCTTGTGCTGAATGCTTCATTACCATCATAATGATGGGCACCAAATCCTTGAAGTCCTTGTATTAGCTGGGGTAGTGTATTAGTATTAATTGGGTGAGACAGATCAAGTAATGCCAGAAAACATTCAAAGATGACATTCTCGTAGCCTCAAGGTAAGTTTATTGTAGGCTGAAAGCTTTTTGCCTTTATTATGTCAGACTTGTGGCTAGTTCGTCAGTTCATCTATTATTGATATGAAATGGAGATCAGATGGGCTGTTTGGCAAAGGCAGGTGACCTGCTTTGATCAGGATCCCCCGAGTTTACAGTCGAGCCTGTGTTTCTACTTAAACAGAAAGTCAGCTGTTCTGAGGAGTTTCTCACTTGTTTATCACTTTTGGGGCTGCTTGTCTACCCTTTCCCTCTCCTGTCAAAAACCAACTTGATGACTGAGAATAAAACCTTAATGTTTCATACCAAACCATCTTTTTCCAGTCTTTTCACTTCTTTTGAAAAATCATTTTGAACAGCAAAGAGCAAATTGTGTTTTTCTATGCGCAAAATTGTCAGTCATCATCTTCGGAGAAGAGGCAAAGTTGTTTCCCTCCTCCTTCTGAGCTGTGAAATTAGCAAAGGGAAACACTCCCTAACCTTTTGCAAAGCAAAACCCAAATTCATGAAGGCACCTTGAGTACTTTTGCATACTCTGAAATAGGTGGGGTTTAGTAGTGATTTGTTAGCTCACTGAAACTGAACTACTCTGTTTGGTACTGTGAAGTAAAACACACATTTAAGTGCTTTCTTGGGTCAGGGACCACTCCTCCATCATGTTCAAACTGGATCTCAGAACCTGCGTGACTGCCAAGAAGTTGCTCCAGTGTGTGCTCCAAATACGCCAAGTTCCCCAACCTTTTCTCTGCAAAAGGAGAGAGAACAGAAGAAAGAACAGAAGAAGAGAGAGAACAGAGAAAATTAATTCTAGCACATATATTAAATGAATGTTCATTACATTGTACTGGTCAGATGGATATAATCAGAAATCTGGTGCTCCTCCATCAGAATTTGTTATTTACAACCCCTCTCCAAAAAGAGTGTTTTTAGCCCACTTTTGTGCCTTTGTCCCAAAAATAGTAGGAAATGGGCAAACCTTAATTGAGGTAATGGAGATGTTTTCCCATATCATGGAATCATAGAATGGTTTGGGTTGGAAGGGACCTTAAAGGTCATCTGGTTCCAAACCCCTGTCATGGGCAGGGGCACCTCCCAGTAGACCAGGTTGCTCACAGCATCATCCAGCCTGGCTTTAAACATTTCCAGGGACGGGGCATCCACAGCTTCTCTGGGTAACCTGTGTCAGTGCATCAACACCCTTATAGTGAAGAATATCTTCCTAATAATGATGAATTCTGATTTTTATGTCCACCAGAAGAAATGCAAAGGCTTTCTGCACTTTGGATTGACAGTAGTAATCCTGCTCAGGTTCCCTTAGTGGTTGGAGCATCTGCAAGGGATGGGAAAAGAAAAAGAACTACACAAAAACATTTAACTAGCCAGTAGAGATTGTAGTACCAAATTAAGTTTGCTCTAGGGCTCTAAGGCCATATTAATCTCTCTGTAGCTTTGATGAGCAAAGTAATTTAGGCTGAAGATTTAGTAAAGACCTGCAAAGCCTGACAGCTTTTACGTTGCAGATGGCTCAATGTCTGAGCTTTATTCCTGCTGTGTGGTGCTCTACTTCACACGCAGTCATTCAGAAATCTGTCTGAGTTTTATTAAATCTATCTGAGGTTCTATTAAAATGTGAAGGAAGGGTACATCTTAAAATCCAGCACATTTGGGAACTGGAATTTTTATGTTGAATTTTGGCTTCTTTCAACCTTCAGATTTTCTCTATAGGTAAATCTCTCTCAAAGTTCATCCTAAAGTTGAGCGAAGCTGTTGTGAATAACAACTCTTGCTAAAAGAGAATTATGTTGTTTTACTTAGAGGTTGCCCTAGAGCAGGTCAGTGTATTTTGGAAGATTCCTTACACCACCTGCATGGCCATGCTTTTCCACCTTTGTTCCAGTGCTCATAGAAATGCAGATTGAGGCTCTCCATGAAATGTCAGAGGTGGTATGCTTTGGTTTAGTGGTGTGGCGTTTGTTTCTCAGCTTGTAACCCTGTGGTGCCTGGTGACACCAAGGGATAGATCTTCTGTAAAGAACTTGTCAAGGCTGTGGGCTTCTGGGAGGAATTGTTTGGTATGTTTTTAGACATGAATCTTCAGCAAGTGACCTATAAAAGTAATTGCACTGTAATTGCTGCAGTCAAAATTCAGTAAAGATATTACTAAAACCCTTGTGCAAGCGATATGTGTGTTACATAGAAAAAAAATCTTCTTTTTTTTTAGTTTGAGAACAAATGGATGTATTTTTCTGATCTCTAGTTCTTCACAATGACTAACAACTTTTTCAAAAATGGATTGGATTCTGATCCTTTTAAAACTTCTTCCTATTGACTAGATTTTCTACTCTTATGATGACTTTAAAATTGTGCCAAAAAGAAAAAAAAAGAAAGAAAAGAAAGTCAGACAGTTTAATAAAAGACCTATTAATTGGTGATGAAGTGGTTGGTATAGGTTGATTTTCAGTCCATTCAGGACTGTATGGCTACCAAATATTAAGAAGTGAGAGGGGTTTGCATGAATAAATGGAGGCTATAGTCTCTGAATGCCATGGATATGTAGCACAGGTCTCAGTCTTTCATCTATGTTAAAAAGATAGAAAGCTTGGTGTGAGTATTGTTGGCTAATAATGAAGAAGTTATCTGGAGCACGATCTCTGTTTGGAATACAGATTAAAGACCAACTGTTATCTTTATAATGCACACATCATTGAAATGGTTAGTGAAGCCAAGTTCGCATTTAAAATCCTTTGTGTCTGTGATACCAAGTCTATTTTAAGTCTGGGAAGGCATCATACAAAATGTTCGTGAATGCAGGTACTCCTCCAACATATTAATAACAGCTTTTTCTCTGTGTTAAAATGATTTGTTTATTTGAATTGCTCTGTTGTAATGTTGTGGATGTAGTAGATGGTATAATTTTAGCTTGCTGTAATAGCACTTGTGAGCTTGATTGTGTAGCTGGTCAGTGCCCTCTAGATGATAAAGAAATCAGATGATGAAGAAGAGAGGAATTTGTCATCTGTTCGTTAGAGAAACATCAGAGGTCTGAGTTCAGAAGGGAACATAAAGTGAACTTTCCTCATGATTAGTGAGGTCCAGCTGTTGTTACTTGACAGTGGGCACAGATATTATAAGGATAAAATATTAAAATTTGGAAAGGTGCTTTTTTACCTGCAGGAAAGCATGGCAAATGAGAATTACAGCATACCACATATTTAATTGCATTTACCATGGCATCTAACAAATGCTGGAGAAAACGGGATCAATAGTTTTGCGTCCTGAGGGAAGGTCAGCTCACACCAGATGTAGCAGTTTTCTTCCCCCTTTTATATAATAAAAAATGTGCTGTGAATTGATTTAAATCTTACTTGAATCTCCCCAGAGAAGTATGTATGTAATAGTATTTCAGCTTTACTGACAATATAGGTACCATTCATTTACCCAAACTCATTTCACCATGCTAATGAGGTGATTACCTCATTATTCTGAAAGAACAAGCCATTAGGAGTAAAGTTTGTATACAGGCACTTCTTAATGGGGTATGCAGTGTCTTTTTCTAGTAATCACCGGAGAGTTTAAAACAGGAAATAGTGCATTTTTGCCAATTGTATACCTTTTATATGATTTACTTTATCAGAAATGCAAAGCTTAAGCTTGGATGGAAACTTAGGAACAAGACTGAAAATCACTTTTATAGGAGAATCATATAGCATGATGTGTTGTGTGAAATATCATTACTGTAGCACTGGAAAGAAAAATGTAAACTTTAGGAGGAGACTCAAAGCTGATGGATGGTGCATTATCAAAGATGAATTTTGACACCTGCCTATCTTTTGATCTCGAATAAAGCATCTTCTTAATTCTAAGGGTGTTTTTAAGCCTTCCTTTATAGGCATATTCTGCACTAGATAGCTGAAGCTCTATCTTAAAAATGGCAATGGTTTAAGAAAAGAGATAATTAATCAGTGTGTTCACCTTCAAATTTCAGATTGCTGAAAATGGGGCAAGTTACTATATCTCTGCTTAGATGAAAGTCAAATCACCTGGATGCTGTCAAACATTTAATTTGATGAAAGAATGACTTTACAGATGGGTCCATCATTTTCAGATACCACCTGGGAATTTAGTGTTATGTAAAGGTCAACTGTATGTGTGGAAATTTGTAGTCTCTTGGTGCCTGGAAAGAGATTTCCTGAAGAAACTGTTTATTAACTCTATAGTGTGGTATGCAGCCTTGTACTTTTTATCACAGAGAGCAAGTGGTAATCAAAGAGAGGGCATTGCAAGGTCATTAAATTCCTTTTCATCCTGGGTAATCATACCCTGTGTGGATAACCAGTTGCCCTGTCTTGCAACAGGGTAAATTACAGAATCCCTACATGTGCACTTATTGATTTTAATGTGTCACCTCTGCAGGCCAGTTAATTGCTTGTGGCAAGTACAGGGTGTGTGATTGGCTGTTGCTGGGAGCCTGTCCCCTTTCATCTGGCATCACCAAAATGTAAGGATGGCAAGATCTTCTTTTTGTTTTCCTTCTGAAAGAGTGGCTGTACCTCAAGCATTTGGCTGTGTTTTCATTTATGCCCATTAACAATATAAGTGATGCTGACAGGTTCTGTTTGGAAATGACTGTCCCTTCATGACCACCAGCCTTTGTTGAATATTTATTATTTGGTTTACCTGATCTATGCAGATGATAAAAAATCAGGTACACTTGGTGAAATAGTAGTAAATAATGTTCCCTGAGACGTTTGATGATGTGAACAAATAGATTTAGTCATTGAAAGAGTCAAGCTAAGAGATGGGGATACTGAGGATCATCCGTGATCCAATGGATTTTGCCTTAGGTGTGAGTAGAAAAATTGATGACAATAATTGCTATTTCTAGTTTACTTACTTATCTAAATCTGAGCTTGAATAAGGTTTACAGCAGTAATAAGAATCTGATCTTTCCTTGTGAGTTTTTAGTGTTTTCCAGTCCCTCACAGAATAAGCACTCACAGTCTTTCTGCAGAATGAATGGGGAATTCTCATCTTTCTTATAAGAAAGAACTGGAGACAGTTCCTTTAAAAGACCCCCTTTCTGGCTTCTACAGACTTAGTGCAAAGGACAGTGCAATAGGTAAGTGAGAAACCAGCTGCAAAAAGGGCAGAGCGGGGCTGAGGTGAAGTTGGGAAGGGGAGGTTGAAGGAAGCCAACTTCAACCACTGTGCACTCTCAATGAACATGCAATATCCAGGTAGAGTCCTTGGAAGATATGACCTGAATCAATTCCACCCTTTATGTCTTGTTTGCATTTTTGTCGTGGAAATTGAAGAAATAACGTGATAACAAACAAAGCAGTCTTTGCAGGTTGAATATTACATGGGTTTAATAGTTTTGCAAAATCAGTTCTCAGTGTTGAACCTACAGCATTAATTTTATTGACCAGTGTATAGGTATTTAATACCTCTAACACACAGGGCCTTTCTCCATGAGAAATGAGGAGACCATCTGGGGAGACTAAGTCATTTGGGGCTTTCCAGAGGGGATTATACTTACAAGATTTTAGACTCTTCCTAATGGCTTCGTTGTTGATCTTTTCAGCAGACCTGGGGAGCAATCTGTAAAGACGTTCACTTGATGTAATGAATAGTCATTAGCTGATGTTGCCATAAACGCATCTGAGGGTGTTCTCAAGAGAATGCTTTTTACTGCAAAAACCCACCAGATCTCCCACCTCCTCAATTCAGCTTACAGAATGTGCAGCAAAAGAAAATTCATTCCAATAACCTATGTATGCAGCCAGAAATATATATAACCCCCAAGGACTCTGAAAATGAATGTCTTCTGTTATAAACAAATGCTTTCCAAATATTTTTGGGTTGGTTTTTTTTGTTTTGTTGTGTAGGAAAAGAGGAATGTGAGACACTTAAATTACTTCTGATTATATAAATTTCTTTTCTCCTGCATGGTTTTTATTATTTGAAAGTGTTCTCATTTGGTTTAATGACAGTTTTCCCACACTTTTCAACTGTGCAGGATCATGACCTTCCAATGTAATGGATTTTTCTGAGAAAGGAATGAAATACTGCTAATCTGACCTAACTGCTTGGAGTACCTGGATTAGATTTATAATCTGACACAAACCAATTAACCTGGTTTTACTCTGGGCTCATAAAATATGAATTATGCCAAAGTATTCTGAATAATTGAATAACTGATGTGATTTCTAGCAGTATGAAAAGGCAAATTATTTGCATTGAGGGGAAAAAGCCCCAGGGCTGCAGGCAGTACTCTGAGTCTTTGCTGTCCTGCCTGGTTTTTGGTTCACTAACAGTACAAACATTGATTAATGAGTTCAGTAAAGATGTGACAAAGCTGTCACTGCTGCTGCCTCACGTTTGTTTTCCCTTTTCATGACACATTGAGCAAGATATGAAATCTTGTCCAGAAGATTTTAAGTGATAAAACATTACAGTCATGAGAGAAATTTAGTGTAAATGGCATCTTTTAGCTGTGATTTCTGCCTTCCATCAGCAAGTAGTGATTGAATCTGCTAAATGAGATGAGAGGAGGCTGCTGAGCCAGTTAGAATATTATTGAAATGGATTTTGACATAGACTGCTGCCTAAACAATCAAAGATTTCAGCAGGGATAGGACATTGGATATATAGTATATATATCCAGTCTATAAAGGATTTCAAGCACCTTGAGAGTTTTTTCCCTGTGGCTCCTGACTACAAGCATTTTGCTAATCTGTGTTTTTGGTGGCTTGAATTGGTATGACTTGACTTTGCTCCTCTGTTGAAAAACAAAAAATCATATGACACCCCAGAATACTGGAATAAGAATAGAAGTTAATCTTGTAGCCAAGTTGAGCTTTGTGAAAACAGAAATAATGTGAAAGCATGAGAAAAAAGGGGATACAGAAGTAAAGGAGCTGTTGAGAGGAAAAGTGACACAGTCTGAAGTTACAGTAACTGTGGTACTGTATGCCTGGAAAGAAAAAGGGCTGGGAAGGGCTGCCTAAGGAGAAAGTGCTGCAGTCCTTTAATACCTATGATCAGCTTCACCTTAGGTGTGGTGTCCTTGCTTACAACAGGGTTACTCACACAGTAGGATATTATTTATTTTGAGTAGCTGCTTCAAAGCACAGCCTTAAAAAGGGCAGGTGAGTTGTGAGGGGTTTATATACAAAGGGAGAGTACTTTTAAAAGGATCCCAAAGGGCAGAAGCAGAGTCGGGTACATCGAGTGCCACCCAGATCAGGTGATTGCATTAGCCTTTCTCTCTCCTTAGTGCACTCACACCAGTCATATGGGATCTAAAGGTATTTATGACAAATCCTATCTTGCCCCAGTTGCCTCTGCTGAGATTGCTGGGCTAAACTTACTCTTAAAGCAAGGCTCATCTGGCTTCTGTCTTCTCCTGCTCATCTCTGCTCATGCATTTTACTGTTGTTGCCATTTCTAATGTATAACTCGAGGAATGAGCTGAATCCATCAGTTGAAGCAATCTCATGCCAGGGAATGCAGTGGTCCAGCGGGGAAGTTGGCTGGTGTGGATGGATGCATGCTGAGTAGTGCTGCCACCTGCATTTCATATTGATGCTCAATTCATGGGCTGATCTGGAAAACCGTTTTAGCAGGCAATTAGGAATGCTTTAAAATGCTTTCAGTCTTTCTTATTCTTTCTGTGTGTTTGGTACAGTGGGAAAAAAGGTAAACGACAGATTTGTTTTGAATTTCTGTAAGCAGTAATAGCATCTGAAAAAGAATGCAGCTGAAAATCCTGGCACAAAAAGATAACTTATGTCAGATGGATTTGTGTTGCATTCTCTTAATTGCTATCAGAACTGTGATATAGAAAGTCTCAAAAACATCTGGAACTGTGGAGACATTATCAACAGGAAAATACTTGAAAAAACATATAAACACAGCTTTTTATTAAACTCTGGTGATTTTTCTAGGAGGATTAAGATCCCCATCACTTCAGCAAGTGAGCAGCTCGTGAGGTGTATCATTAGCAAGTTATTGCTTCTACCGGATCTTTCATTGGGCAAATCTGTTTTCATCATGATCTTGGTCTAATTATAATTCTGCTGATTGGTGGCTCATGCAGAGAAGGTTTCTTCTTTATTACCTTTCTGTCAGCTCTATGCTCCTTTAGCAGCCTGGGAATGAAAATTTACTCTGTAGCACTTTGGTTTCCTTTTCTCCCAGCTTTGCTCCTGTTGGGTGGTTGTTGGGGTGGTGCTGTGGGGTTGTGCTGTGTGTTTGTAAGAAGGCATGTGAGACTTTCAAAGGATTATGGGTAGACCTGAGACTTATACAGGAAAGATTTAATGAAGAAGTTTCTTTGCAGACAGCAGACCTGTAAAAATATATTAATTTGAGTGGAACTCCTCATTTAAAATCCTTGAGCCAAGAGAATACTGAAATGGTGCAGTGGGCAAATGTGCTTCTTACTCAGTCCTTACAATCTCTCTGTTGGTCCCATGGGAACCCAGTTGCAGCTGTCAGGAGAAAGCCACAACTTAGGAGCGTTTCTACCCAGCATCCCAGTTCTTTCATTTCTCTTGTAAGCTCCTGCGAGGGAAAGCACGAGGTGACACATCACCACCTCCCACTGTGCAGGCTCTTATCGATTCCCCTGGTGACTCCATCCATCACTTACATCCCGTGAAAAATAGCAAAAGCATCTTCCAAGGCCACTCAAAGATGATCCTATATTTTGTGAACGCAGGACCTGACAGTGTGTGTTACCATCTGCAACAGTCTCTTTTCTTTATAATAATTAGCCATCTAATTGCATGTCCAAGCCTCGTTGATGCATTTGCATTTGTACGTAATTAGGATTTATTTGAAAGCATGCTGGTTTAATGGTTTGTCTCCACTTTCTACAAATGAAATTACAAATAAATCTAATTTGAAGTAATAAAGTTAAAACAAACAAACAAAAACCCACCCAACAAAACAAACACCAAACAAAAAAGCAAACAAACAAAACCTCCCATAAATTACACTGAACATAGTGATCAATCCCGACTCATGCAACACTGACTTCCGCAAGCTTTCATCATCGAGGAGTTGCCTCGAATCCTGTTGAACTTTTCTGAGTAAGATTTAATCTCAAGTAATAGCTGGAAGTACATTATGGATGTTTTACAAATGCAACCACATGTGTAATAAACTTGCAGAACTAAGTACCAATCACGAGTACATACCTGCCCAATAGTTTGTTACGCCCAAATTATGTCCCACAGTATCTGCCTTTTTGTCTAAATGCCAACAATCTCCTTTGTCTTTCTCCTAGCCTGGATGCTCAACAAAGATCAGACAGAATACCAAATGGTATCATTATACTTCTAAGTGAATATAACGGAGAGAAAATAAAATTAAGAGTGAGGCCAGAAATTGTTAATATGTTTATAGAATTATTGTTATTGCATTAGTGAAAATAGCTTTTCATCTACTTCTGGCTTTCCTTTCAATTGCAGCAGTCATTTGAGTAAAGCAGGATCAAGGTACTACTGGCTTTTAAGTTGTTCCTTTGCAGTTGCAGGCATGTAGATACCATATTGATGAGCAAGAGGTTGAAGACAGGTATATTATCGTAAAGGAAAAAGTACTTTAAAAGTTCAGTTGTGATGTACCATTTCAGATGATCTGGTTAAAGATCCATCTGTTAAAGTTACGGAGAAAATATAGAATCACAGAGTCGTTAAAGCTGGGAAAGACCTCAGTGAAGGGCAATATTTGTTATTTGGTTTTATATTCTTCTTTTGTTCCTTTCCTCTGGGCAAAAAGGCAACATCTCAAGGAAGAAGTCTTTGTGTCCAAAAGTTCATAACAAGTTTCCTTCAGATGCTTTTTTATGCCATGACCCCATTATTTTAATAGTGTACTAGAAAAAAAAGGAAGACTCTGAGGTGCCAGGGCTGCTGTATTCTGGTTTGGGAGCCCAGAACACAAAGAATGAGAGCAGGAGATGATGATCAGCTTGTTCTCTAAAGTGCTGGAGTGGTCAGTGCTCCATGGTTGGTTTGGGTTGATTGACTTTCCACTCTCACTTTCACAAAAAGGGTGGAACATATCTACAAGGTAGTTACTTTTAGAGAAGCATTGACTTAACATAACACTACTTTTCATACTTGAGGATGAGTCCTGCCTGAAATGTAAATACTCCCTGACTATATTGATGATCAGAAGGTCAAAGCCTCTGAGGTAGCAATAGACCACCTCACTTGATTAAACCACAATTTCTCTGAGGCCATGGACATGTGTGGCCATTATGGCTGTGTCAGTAGGAGGAAATTTTTGCCACAAGTGTGAAAAACCCCTCTGCATCTCTGGCAAGATGCCATAACTGTTCAGCCACTTGTTTCTCCTCTCCTTCCACCAGCTACTTAATTTGTAGTGTGAAAATATTCCCATTTGTTTTTATGTGACACTGTGCATGTGCTTAGACCTTGTGGCATGCTTAAAATATATGTTTTGAAAAGACTACCTTTTGGCTTTATGACTTTTTTTTTTTTTACTGAAGGGAACATCAGCCCAGAACTAGACTATTTATGAAATAATATTGCCCACTGGCGGTGAAGGAAGAGGCAGATAGAGTGTTTTATGTCATCGTGACAGCTTTCAAAGCAGCTCATTCCACTAGTTTAGTCCAGGAGGAAAAAGCATTAGCGTGTGCCTGAAGGAATTTTATGTTACAAAACCTACATATAAGTTCATATTAGAAAAGATTACATACATTGAACAAAAAGAATGGAGATCTCAAGGGGCTTCAGTTTCTATACCAGGCCTCAGAGAGCAGGTACAAAGAATGTGATACTGCACATGCCCCACTGTAATTATGGCATTCAGAGGACCCCTACTAAAGAACATAAAAATGGCACCCACTGTTTAAAAGAAGCATTTTATTCTGGATGCAAAGCATTCGAAAATTAAGAAATGGCAACACTGAAAGTGTTTCTCCAGTATGAGTCCAGATGCCTTGTCACTGGTGTTCTCGGTTGCCACAACATCTGTGCATGAAGGAGGGAGCTGAAGGAAGGTTTTACGGGCCATTTATTTTATGCATTTCTTAAGCTTTTGGTGATGACAGCCTTTCTGATGTTCTTTTGTGTAGGTCTTGAATTGCAGCTGCCTACAGTTTTAAAATAAGAAATTGGGATGAGACATCCACTTGATGCCTTTTGTTACTCATCGGGGCCCTCTGTACTTTGCTGAGAGAGGAGCTGGCAGCAGAAGTTGCTGTCAGAAGCACCATGGAGCTTCTCAGGGATGTTTACTGGTAGCCAAGCATGGTGAGATGCCACGGAGACTCTTCCTCCAGGCACCCTGCAGGAGGAACTGCTCTAACCTGGTCATTTTTTGTGTCCCCTGATTATTCCTGCCCTGTTGGTTTTCCTGATGCCTGCTCAAGCTAAGTCTTTGTTGTTGACGCTCCCAACTCTTCACAGTCTTTGTACCCGCGATACGAATCTTGTTCTCCAGCCTCATGTTTGTAGCCACCTTTTTCACGCAGTTTTTATGTGATACGTCTGTATCACCTGGTTTTCTCCTCTCCCAGTTTACCTTTACCCATGGAGGGCCTACACATTCACACAGAACAAGGCCAGCCCTCTTCTCCGAGCTGCTATCCTGACAGATCCGCCTCCCCCCTCCTCTTTCATGGACCCATTTTCCACATGCTATTTTAGTTTCTCATCAGCAAGCTTTTTTTCTCTCTTTTTTTTAGCACTCTTTAAAATGAGAGCCAAGTAGTTATTTTAGAATGATTTATGTGCTAGTGACTCTGACACGGGATAAACCTTCTTCAGTGATCAACATTTAGAAGTAACGTTCTTGGCAGAGATTTGATAGCAGGAGTGTGAAGCCCGGCAGTTTTTCAATGGTTCCATGGATTCCCACTGCAGTCCATCCTGCTTGATCTGGATTCATAAATACCAGAGCAGTTAATGCTACCAAGGAGGTTATTGGCTATGTCCAAATGTAAAGCTGTAGAATAAATATGAACAGGGATGTAATGTGCAACATGAATAATTTGCTTAGAGCTAAGCGATCATTCTGCTGTGTGTGTCAGATTAATTGGCAACATCTTGGTGTATCCAAACTTGGAATCCGACAAATGGAGAGAAATTTAAAAAAAAAGTGATTTTTAAAAAACAAGTGCTTTATGCATTTATAGTTGCATCTGGTCTGTTATTGCTGAGGTTAACAGCTGCTTGTTTCATTTTTGCTGATTTTTCAATCATAAAATAATGCCCTGTTCCAAGCAGAGGATTTTAGGAAAATACTGAAACAGATGAACAATATTAGCAAGTCGCTAACTGAATATAATAGAGCAGGTATGCATTCCGATATATTCAATTTTGTGGGATTATGGAGTCAGCATAGCATTAAAATGGGTCCTTCCTATTAAGCTATCAGACACCGAAAATTATTGCATAATTTTTCATATTTTTCATATTATCATTTATTTGATTTCTAATTTGGCTTCAGACAAACTCTATTACCCAAATATTCATCTAACTAAAAAAATTGGGCAGTAAGTGCAAGGCTGTTGCTCACCAGGTCTAAATGAATCCTAGGTGTTCACTGGTGATATAAAAGATATGTAGGCAGATATAAAAAGTAAGTAGGCAGAAAGAGTAAGGGATTCTCTTCAGAAACCTTGACACTTTCAAGCTCCTTTAAGCAGTATTCATAGGGTAATAATGATATTTTAATTAGAAAAAAATTACAGCTCCATCCCGCTACTTGAAGGGACCACTTTGTAAAATAAAAAGCAAGGTTGCATTTTCTGTAATTGTTACTTTTAAGAACTGGCTTGAACAAAGAATTTCTTTCATTGGCCTTTATAGCTGTACATTGTGGCTGTATAGGCTGTCACCCCACAAATCCCTTTTATTGGGAACCTGCCATAACCACCAGATCAGGAATTGAAAATGTATGAATTTGGTGTGCTTTTTGAGCACCCATTATTCTTTTCTTCTTTTGCAACTGAAATAAGTGACATGGTGTAAATAAAAAAAATGTTTTCTTTACCAATATAAAAACTGAAAACATGCCATATCAGGCATATGCTATGTCCTGCAGGAGCATCACAATGTTTAATTATGATTTATATTTAGTATTTGGTTTGACACCTGGAAAATCCATACTCTAACTAAAATGCACAAAAAATCTGGAATTTTTTTTTTTTTTTATAAGAAGTTTGACATTCACTACTATGCTCCGTATTTCAAGGCATATTCCTTTTTGGTATAACTTTCATAGTATTTTTAAAAAGTGCTAGAAAAAGTCCTTTTCAGCCAAAGAGAAGAGGTGGAGTGTAGTCTCTAGCACTCAATGATGGTGGTTGAGATTTGGATGCCAAGCTGGGAAATGGGCTGACTAACATATATTTATTCCCAGCTCAGGAATAAACATTACCTAAAGAGCTAAACATTACCTAAAGAGCTAATGAGATGCAATTGTAGTCTTTTGTCCAGTAGGACAATAAATATTAAATAGTTCTTTAGTGACTGAGTAAACTGTGCTCAAGTTGGTGAAATAATTCCAGGAGTCTCAATAATCCTGCAAGGGAAAAAAACAAACAACTATCAGTTCTGTCCTATACATGCACAGGGCAGTCTTTGCCTTCAGCTCTCTGCTACTGTAGATACTTTTCCATGACTACATCTGTTATTTTGGCTCAAACAACATTCAACAAGATGCTCTTGTGCTCCTAAAATAATGACCATTCTGTGGAGAAAAAGTGAGTATGTGGGGATATGGCAGAGGAAATTCCAGTCTGCGGAAAGCATGGCCCAAAATGACAGACAGATCACAAGCAGCATGATGTAGGCACAAATATCAGACATCCAGAAAGTATGGCTTTGTTTTGAAAATTGTGCTGCTGATGGCAGCTTGGCACTCTGTTTTTAAGAGCTTTGGATGAATATGATGAAAAGGTTACATTTCATTTATCTGTTGTTAATTTAGTATCCATGGATAATTCATAACTTATAAATATTACACACTATTTATATTTTTTGAAGGCTGATACAATCACATTTCCCAGCTGAAATACAAGCAGGGCACCAGTTCAGAAGCTGCTGCCATCTCCTCTTAATTAATGTACAATTTAAAATCTGGGTGAGAATAATGGATTAGAGGAACATAGATGCAGTCAAGAGAGATGTCAAACATCTATCTAGCATCAAAACTGAAAAGGCAGAAAAAAAAAATCAACTTCAGCTGTATTTCAAGTGTTTTCTTGGATTTTTAATTTTTTTATTTCCTGAAGCAATGTGTGGGGAAAAAACACTCCAGCATTTGCCAGAGAAGCAGTAGCTGTACCCTTAGCACACAGCAAAGTCTGCATTATCCCATAGCTGTTTCAAGGCAAAGCATTTTATCTTTTTTTCTATGCTGCCTCAGCACAATAGCAGTGCTTACCATGTAGGTCAAGAGACCGTGATGTTGTCGGTCTCTTTACACTACTATCAGGAGTGTGTGTTAGCTGCTCATTTGAGTCCCAGTGGGGCTTTTCTTCTGATTTTTTTATTTTTAGTATTTGGGTGCAGAGAGGGTGAATGAAGGGTCTTGTTAAATATAAATTGGAGCATACAAAGAAAAAAAGGTATATATTATAAAAAAGGTAGGAGCAGTGCTCCATGTGGTAGCTATGTTAGGCATCAGTAGATAACACAGCGTTTTTCACAGAAGATCTCACTGATCCTTTTGCTGGTTTGTTTTTTTTTTTCTTACCCCCTTTCTTCCTGTGATTGCACTTTACTCCCTTTCTGGTCTCTTCCACACCTCTTAGCCTTTCCTGACCTGTGCGATATTTTAAGTGCACTGAACATGTGGAACGACGTCATTGCGAGTTCACTCACCCCAATGCAGAGCACTTCCTTCAGGTTCAATGGCAGCAGAGGTTCTTGCAGGGAATCGCTTCCCTGCTGTCAAAACACACTTTTTAAGTATGAACAGCAGCCCAACACAGAGTGAAAGTAGAAATGTTCAGGATAGCCAGGCCAGGGATAAAGATGAGATGGCTTCAAACTGAAAAGGAGTCATTTTAGTTTGGATATTAGGAAGAAATTCTTTACTGTGAGGGTGGTGAGACACTGGAACAGGTTGCCCAGAGAAGTTGTAGCTGCCCCATCCCCGTAAGTGTTCAAGGCCAGTTTAGATAGGACTCTGAGCAACATGGTCTAATGGAAGGTGTCCTTGCCCATGGCAGGGAGTTGGAACTAGATGATCTTTAAGGTCCCTTCCAACCCAAACTATTCTGTAATTCTTTGATAAGACAGAAGCTCTGCCTGCTCCGTCTGTGTCCCACTCAATCTCAGCTGCATATCAACATCTAAAATAATCCTGTATAGGCCTGTGTAAACCAGGGACGTTGAAGTTATCTCTATCATCAGTGGTCAAGGTTCAGTCAATAAGGTCAGGAATCATGTCAATAAAACTGGAAGGAGTTGTGGTTGCCTCCCCAGAGGGTGCATGGACGGAAGGCTTTGGTCTTTCAGTGACACTGGTCTAGTCCATCCGTTTCTTCTGCCTAAGACATGGGTAAGGCTTATTTTCTAAGGAAGAATACTGTGATATTTTGTGAAATGTCAAGTGATTATTTTTTAAACTTCTCAGCAAAAATTGAATATCAATGGCTTAGCTGAAAATAAAAAAAAAATAAAAGAGAGAATTTAATATTTCCCATAAAATGAGAGAAAAGCCGAAATAACTCTGTTGGCCCTGATCTGCAGTTTGTTGTAGGAGTGTGTCACAAGCTTCCCAGCGAGCAGCATTGCACCAAAACAGAGACCTTGAAGTCACTGCTACATCCCTCTGTGCTCAAGCTTGGATAGTGATATTCAATGAGGAAAATTGCTCTCTATATATGATAATAGGAAAATCAAGGTCATGTTAATATAGACTACAGTGCAATTGGGAAATTGGGATTTGCTGGTTAATTCCACAGGTGGGGCACAGGCACCTTTTACAAACTATGAAGAAGTGATACTTAAAATAAGAGCAGGTTTGAATATAGTATACTCATGTCAGTTTTTGTGTTTTGTTTTGTTTTGTTTTTGTTTGTTTGTTTTTTTGTTTTTTTGTTTGTTTGTTGTTTTTTGTGGTGGGGTTTAAGTTAGTAATGGCAGGATTCTTGCTTCTCCCTGTAAAAAAAATAAGTGTTTTCCCTGAGGTAGGTAAAACCAAAATATTGGTTATTCTAAAATAAGAACCTAAAACAAGAGGTGTTCATATCTCAGCAGATGTGCCTAAGCTATTAAAATTACTGCTTGGATAGGGAATTTGGCCTAAAGGAAAAACACAGTGTTTGGAGCTGGTCCTTCAGAAGACTACAGGTAGCTTTTTGGATTGTCAGGTCAGAATTTCTGCCTCTGCCACCCTGCAAAGCAGCAGTTTGACACCCATTCCTGGCTTCTGCCCACCCTTTGTAGAATCATAGAATCATTAAAGTTGGAAAAGTCCTCTAAGATCATCGAATCCAACCATTAACCCAGTGTTCACCACTAAACATCCCCAAGTTCCACATCCACACACCTTTTGAACACCTCCAGGGATGGTGATTCCATTCTCACTTCAGCCCTGGGGAAATGGTGATTGGCAACGATGAAAATTAACCTTTCTGATCCCAAATGAATTTTACAGTGAGGTTGTGTCATGGTGAAAGTGACTCAGGAGTAGGGAGGCAGTTGGGGTAGGTGGGAGGGGACAGGCTTTCTTATTTTATCTGTGCAACTCTTGTGTCCATGAACCCATGGTATTAAAAATTTGCCATTGATCTCCCCTGTAATTAGGGGATTCATAATGTGAAGTCAGCTATTGCACTTAAGCATTTAGCTTAATCTGGTATGAATGTGCCTATGTGTCCCCATCTACACCTGTTTGCACGTGGGCTTTATTCAGTTAGAACATGCCAAAATATTAATCCTCAGAGCAATATTCTGCAATAAGAAAAATGCCTGGTGTCTTATTTATCTGATAATGCATGTTATCTAAGCAATGTCCACTTCTAAATAAATATATGAAAATATTTTATTTGTATGTAACTGTTAAAAATTGTATTCATATTTCATATGTGTCCATGTAGGCATTTGCTGTAAATACTGGATCATAGAATCATAGAATCATAGAATTAACCAGGTTGGAAGAGACCTGAAAAATCTCCAGGGATGGTGAATCCACCACCTCTCTGGGCAGCCCATTCCAAACCCCAATCACTCTCTCTGTAAAGAACTTCTTTCTAATATCCAACCCAAGCCTCCCCTGACAGAGCTTAAGCCCGTGCCCTCTTGTCCTACGGCTGATTGCCTGGGAGAAGAGACCGACCCCCACCTGGCTACAACCTCCTGTCAGGGAGTTGTAGAGAGTGATGAGATCACCCCTGAGCCTCCTCTTCTCCGGACTAAACAACCCCAGCTCCCTCAGCCTCTCCTCATAGGACTTGTGCTCGAGTCCCTTCACCAGCCTCGTTGCTCTTCTCTGGACCCGCTCCAGCACCTCAATGTCTTTCCTGAACTGAGGGGCCCAGAACTGGACACAGCACTCCAGGTGTGGCCTCACCAGCTCCGAGTA